>JAFFST010044832.1:58016-69752 GCA_022414735.1 Noturus placidus | reverse complement strand
ACACTGTGCTAGCCTGGTCTAACTCTCAAACGAGGGCACTCGACTGGTCTAACACTGCGTTCGACTGGTCGAACACTCAAATGAGGGTGCTCGACTGGTCTAACACTGCGCTCGACTGGTCTAATACTCTAACGAGGCCACTCGACTGGTCTAACACTGTGTTAGAATGGTCTAACACCCAAACGAGGGCACTCGACTGGTCTAACACTCAAATGAGGGCGCTCGACTGGTCTAACACTGCGCTCGACTGGTCTAACACTGCGCTCGACTGGTCCAACACTGCGCTCGACTGGTCCAACACTCAAACGAGGGCACTCGACTGGTCTAACACTGCGCTCGACTGGTCTAACACTCAAATGAGGGCGCTCGACTGGTCTAACACTGCGCTCGACTGGTCTAACACCGTAACGAGGGCGCTCGACTGGTCTAACACCGTAACGAGGGCGCTCGACTGGTCTAACACCGTAACGAGGGCACTCGACTGGACTAACACTCAAACGAGTGCACTCGACTGGTCTAACACTCTAACGAGGGCACTCGACTGGTCTAACACTGTGCTCGACTGGTCTAACACTCAAACGAGGGCACTCGACTGGTCTAACACTGCGCTCGACTGGTCTAACACTCAAACGAGGGCACTCGACTGGTCCAACACCGCGCTCGACTGGTCTAATACTCTAACGAGGGCACTCAACTGGTCTAACACGGCGCTCGACTGGTCTAACACCGTAACGAGGGCGCTCGACTGGTCTAACACCGTAACGAGGGCGCTCGACTGGTCTAACACCGTAACGAGGGCACTCGACTGGACTAACACTCAAACGAGTGCACTCGACTGGTCTAACACTCTAACGAGGGCACTCGACTGGTCTAACATTGTGCTCGACTGGTCTAACACTCAAACAAGGGCACTCGACTGGTCTAACACTCAAACGAGGGCTATTGACTGGTCTAACACCGCGCTCGACTGGTCTAACACTGCGCTCGACTGGTCCAACACTGCGCTCGACTGGTCCAACACTCAAATGAGGGCGCTCGACTGGTCTAACACTGCGCTCGACTGGTCTAACACCGTAACGAGGGCGCTCGACTGGTCTAACACCGTAACGAGGGCACTCGACTGGTCTAACACTCTAACGCGGGCACTCGACTGGTCTAGCACTCTAACGAGGGCACTCGACTGGACTAACACTCAAACGAGTGCACTCGACTGGTCTAATACTCTAACGAGGGCACTCAACTGGTCTAACACGGCGCTCGACTGGTCTAACACCGTAACGAGGGCGCTCGACTGGTCTAACACCGTAACGAGGGCACTCGACTGATCCAACACTGCGCTCGACTGGTCTAATACTCTAACGAGGCCACTCGACTGGTCCAACACTGTGCTAGACTGGTCTAACACTCAAACAAGGGCACTCGACTGGTCTAACACCGCGCTCGACTGGTCTAATACTCTAACAAGGGCACTCGACTGGTCCAACACTGTGCTAGCCTGGTCTAACTCTCAAACGAGGGCACTCGACTGGTCTAACACTGCGTTCGACTGGTCTAACACTCAAATGAGGGTGCTCGACTGGTCTAACACTGTGCTCGACTGGTCTAACACTGCGCTCGACTGGTCCAACACTCAAACGAGGGCACTCGACTAGTCTAACACTGCGCGCGACTGGTCTAATACTCTAACAAGGGCACTCGACTGGTCCAACACTGTGCTAGCCTGGTCTAACTCTCAAACGAGGGCACTCGACTGGTCTAACACTGCGCTCGACTGGTCTAATACTCTAACGAGGCCACTCGACTGGTCTAACACTGTGTTAGAATGGTCTAACACCCAAACAAGGGCACTCGACTGGTCTAACACTGTGCTCAACTGGTCTAACACTCAAACGAGGGCACTCGACTGGTCTAACACTAACGAGGGCATTCGACTGGTCTAACACTCTAACGAGGGAACTCGACTGGTCTAACACTGCGCTCGACTGGTCTACTACTCTAACAAGGACACTCGACTGGTCTAACACTAACGAGGGCATTCGACTGGTCTAATACACTAACGATGGCACTCGACTGGTCTAACACTCTAACGAGGGCACTCGACTGGTCTAACACTGTGCTCGACTGGTCTAACACTCAAACGAGGGCACTCGACTGGTCTAACACTGCGTTCGACTGGTCGAACACTCAAATGAGGGTGCTCGACTGGTCTAACACTGCGCTCGACTGGTCTAATACTCTAACGAGGCCACTCGACTGGTCTAACACTGTGTTAGAATGGTCTAACACCCAAACAAGGGCACTCGACTGGTCTAACACCACGCTCGACTGGTCTAACACTCAAACGAGGGCACTCGACTGGTCTAACACTGCGCTCGACTGGTCTAACACTCAAATGAGGGCGCTCGACTGGTCTAACACTGCGCTCGACTGGTCTAACACTGCGCTCGACTGGTCTAACACTCAAATGAGGGCGCTCGACTGGTCTAACACGGCGCTCGACTGGTCTAATACTCTAACGAGGGCACTCAACTGGTCTAACACGGCGCTCGACTGGTCTAACACCGTAACGAGGGCGCTCGACTGGTCTAACACCGTAACGAGGGCGCTCGACTGGTCTAACACCGTAACGAGGGCGCTCGACTGGTCTAACACCGTAACGAGGGCACTCGACTGGTCTAACACTGCGCTCGACTGGTCTAACAATCAAACGAGGGCACTCGACTGGTCTAACATTGCACTCGACTGGTCTAACACTCAAACGAGGGCGCTCGACTGTTTTAACACACTAATGAATTATATAAATACTTAGCCCATGATCTCAACTGTGTAATTAATGAATAAATACGTTCATGTAATAATAATACTACTAATAATAATAATAATAATAATAATAATAATAATAATAATAATAATATAATTGTCATGGAAAAAGCATATGGAAATACTCAACTAAAAAGGACCTGCTTTTTTATTATTTATTTATTTATTTGTTTATTTATTTAACGGACACTTCCCAAAGCTGGACCTTATTCTAGTGACGGCTCTCAGTTAACACCGAGATTAAAATATTTCACATTTGTATGAATTCAAACTCAGATGAACAGCTCACTAACGTTTAATTCACTCAGACCTTCAGACTGCACTCCCAAACAGAATACGACTAAATGAGCTGGTCATGTACACACGCGCGCACACACACACACACACACACACACACACAGTGAGAGAGCATGTCAGAAAATCAATGAAGCCGTATCAGAACTGCATATGAGACAAGTTTGACCTCCATGAATGGGATCTGTGCTTACAGCTGTGTTTACATCTGTTTTTTGACATTTTGCTGCATTAGTCCATCATTTCTGACGAGTGTCTTGCTGCGTATTATACATCTGTATGTACTACGATGTTGTGGAACATCCACAATACAAGATATTTCTTGCCCTTCCACAACATCTCTACTGGATTAAGGTCAGGACGTTGACTTGGCCATTCCAATACATTTACTTTATACGTCGTTAACCGTTCTTTATTAGAACGATTCGTGTGTTTATCGTTGTCTTTCCTAGTTTTTCCTGAGATTCACTTCACAGACAGATGTCCTTTAGAATTCGCTGGTGTAATTCAGAATTCATTGTTCCATCAATGACGGCAAGTCATCCTGGTCAGGATGCAGCAAAACAGGTCCAAGCCATGATACTACCATCAGCATGTTTCACAGATGGGAAAGGTTCTTATGCTGGAAATGCACTGTTTTCCTTTCTCCAAACATAAAGCTTCTTATTTAAACCAAAAAGTTCTATTTTAAACCAAAAAGTTTAGTCTCATCTATCCTCAGAACATTTTCCCAATAGCCTTCTGGCTTTTCCACGTGATCTTCAGCAAACTTCAGAACAAGAGTCGTGGCCTCCTTCTTGCAGCCCTGCCATGCACACCATTGTTGTTCAGTGTTCTCCTGATGGTGGACTCATGAACATTAACATTAGCCAATGTGAGAGTGACCTTTGGTTGTTTAAGTTACAATGGGTTCTTCTGTGACCTCGTGGACTAGTACACGTCTTGCTCTTGGAGTTATCTTTGTCGGTCTCCACTCCTGGGGAGGGGAACAATGTTCTTAAATTTCCTCCATTTGTACACAGTTTATCTGACCTTTTCCAGCCTGATGAGCTTCACCAAGTCTTTTAATGAGGTCCTCAGAAATCTCATTTGTTCGTCCACAAACATGTGCTGTGAAGATCAGACTCTGATAGATCCAAGTTCTTTAAATAAAACAGGATGCTCACTCACTCACCTGATTCTCATCCAACTGATTGAAAACACCTGACTGCTAATCCTAGAGGTTCACATACTTTTAGATCATTTTCCTAAATAAATAAATGACTAAGTAGAATTATTTTGTCTCATTTGGTTCTCTATCTACTTTGAAGACTTGTGTGAAGATCTGACAATGCTTTAGGTCATACTTGCGCAGAAATCTAGAAATTTCTAAAGGGCTCATAAACGTCCAAGCGCCTCAGTAGATGCCCAGAAAAACTCACTTACCTAGCCAAATGCTACTATTATAGGCATGCAAGGATGTGACCTAGCTAATTAGTGTTAGTACGTGACTTGTAAGCATGCATTAAAGGTGAATGTGTTTATGAACACTTTGCTCCCATTAGGACAACGAAGTCTATCAATTTTTCACCGTAGATGTGCGCCTTAGACATCTTCCATCACTGTAACCGTCGCTCGCATGTGATCAATCACGTCTCCAGAGGGCACGTATGAAGGGGACTGACATGATAATGTGACAGCAGGATCAAAGAGGTCGGGGTCAGGATCAGGCTGATCTGCTCGTGCTTGTGGAGGCGGTGAAAGAAAGAGAAGGAGAGAGAAGGAAGGGAGATAAAGAAAGAGTGGAAGTGTGTGTGTGTGTCTGGGCTGTGTTCCAACTCTGAACTGCCTCAGGATGTCAGGACACTGAGTGGGTTCAGCATTCAGCTGACAGTTACTTCTTCTGCCAACTGCTGCCATTTACTATTCCTATATCCCCGCCACACACACACACACACACACACACACACACACACACAGATAAAGCACAAGAGATAGATAACGAGAGAGAGAGCACACTTTCCAAATCGAACTGCATCAAATCTTGACAAAACACACAAACAGAAAACATGAAAAGAGCGCACGGTGAAAGAAAGCGTGAGAGAGTATGAGAAGAGAGGAACAGAACAGAAGAAACCCTGTGTGTGTGTGTGTGTGTGTGTGTGTGAAAACACACTCGCTCCCCCCGTGGGCATGGCCGGTATTTCAAATATTCCCCCTCGCTCCCTCTCATTTCTGCATTATAGAGCACCATTGTCCACTATTACAGCATGAAGCACTCACTTCAGGTCATCAGCGACGTGACGCTCGCCGTCCAGCCTGCCATTTGGGCTACATTGTTGCCCGCTGGCATTCACAGGAGGGACTGGGTAAAGCGGAACAATTCACAGAGCTTAAATTATTCACAGCCTCGGCTCAGTCTCTTCAGCTTGGCAAAACTCAGCAAGTAGGGGGGAAAAAAATAACACCCAAAAAATCAAAAACCAAACACTTAGATGATAATAATACGGGGCCGTGTTCTAATTCAAATTCAAAGCCTTCTCGTCCCCTGATACGCCGCCGACGTTCAGAAAATAGACATCGAGGTACAAACTAACACTGTAGAGCCTATTATCCATGTGCACAGTTAGTTCTTTACAACGAGCAATCGCGTGCAATGTAAGAGGAGGTGTTCAGACATCAACAGGAGGGACAGAGTAAGCGTTTCAGGCCACATTCATGAAGACTTTACGAATCCCGATACTAAAGTTTAATTTAGAGTTATACTGTACCACTCTTGAATCCGTGATTCTGATTGGTCAGACGGTATCGATTGACTGATTTAACAGTAATCATCTACATCTAATCGTCAGTTAGGTTTATGTAACATTTCTGGAAGGAGTCTTCAGTGTCAGTGTATTTCTACCAGCCAGAGGTATAGCTGTAACTTTTCGGTTACGAGAAGGACAGAAGACATTGTGACAATGCAAGCTGCATTTAAATAAATAAATAAATAAATAACTTCACAAGAACGTGAAGGAACTAAACCGCTTATACGGACATTATTCAACAACACGTCACTATAAAGCGTATGACGCAATGTTCTTGAGTAAATTCACCCACATGAAAACTGAAGCCCGAGAAAGCAAAACGGACCACGCCGTACGGGTGGGAGGAATGTACAGACTCGTTCCTGTCAATCACGGTGAAACTAGCCAATCGTGGGAGTTTGTGAGCTCATGTATGTGGAAGAAGGCACATAGCGCATTTTCTCCGAGTGTGTTACAGTGCCCTGTGATGCAGCACATGAAAACATACGCGCGTTTGAGTATCTTCACGTGTCTCGGAGGAAGCACGTGTTGGTAGCCGTCGTAGGACTCAAGAACAAATTAGGGAGAGAAAAGAAAAAAAAACAAACCCACCAACATTGTTACATAGCTAACACTATACTTAGCAACAACTGCTCCATGTTTCTCTAACAATATAACCGATATTCTACTAACTCATACGTTTACGATATGCTCTATACTGATACAGAACTCCTCCTAGTCCTAACCTCACACCTCTCCTCTCCTTTTTATTATTTTTTTTTTTAACCACACCATGTGTTCGCACGTCCTCTCTTATCTCGCACAAGCGCCTAATAAGCAACTCCAGCAGCTGCTGCTGCCATTTTGGATCCAGCTGAGGAGGAAGAAGGAGTTGTGCCAGACCATCAGACGAACCAATCAGCATGCTTCTCGGTGAAGAAAGAGCAAAGCAGCATGGGTAAAATCACAGCTTGGGCACTTACTCTGCCACTTCCAGTCTCAGTGGAGAGATGGATGTGGTGAATAATAACAGTGTTCAGGAAGTGAAGAAAGAGCACTAGACAAGTCAGGTTGGTGTGACATTTTCAGAGAGACAAAAACGAACGAGGGATAGCGCAGTGTCATTAAACCACACATCGGAAGAGGAGTGATAGCTCTTATCCTAAATCCTAAAAGCACGCCTTGTAGTTCTTGGAAAAGAACATGGTATATATATATATATATATATATATATATTGTTTTAAATAGATATTTTATATACGAGACTCTGGCTGGGAAAAAAATTTTAAAAAATAGTTGAGGCACCTTAAAGGCCTATATGGAGGTCGATATAACGTGCTTCTATTCCAAGAAAAATCGCATGCTAACAGTCAGGAGCTTATAGAACAGCAGAGACAGACAAGCCTCTGGCTAACCATCATGTCGGAAAAGGAACCCGCCACTCAGCAACAGAAACGGCGTATAGAAATGGCTCAGCAGTTTCTTTACAGGCCAATTTGATCTTCAGTCAAAGCTCAAAGCCCGGTTCCCCCACACAGACCTTTATAGAATTATCGGCTCGCGGTTCATATCAGAAGTGCAACAAACTAAGACCTGACTTGACATTTTATTACTTCTCCCTGAAACAGTGTGGACGAATTAGCAGCGTAAACAGTCGCTAGAGCATTGTGTGCTATGTGAGAATGTCAAAATCAGCACTTTTACAGGAAGAGAACTGCGTGTGTCATGGCTTAGAAAACTGCCCACTGTAGATGCTGGTCCTCTCCTGAAAGTTCACGTCTTCTACTAGTCCGTCTTGCTTTTTGTTTTCCTAATCTCACATTCTAAACGTATAGATTTCACTTCCTACGGATTATCTTGTGCACGTAACAATAATGGGTTCAAGTAAGTTTAAGCACGAGATGACAGACAAAGAAGGGCATGGTGGCTAAGTGGTTAGCATGTTTGCCTTGCAGCTCCGGGGTCCATAGTCTAGGTGGTCCGAATCCCACCTTTGCCCTGTGTGTGCAGCGTTTGCTTCAGACGCTTCTTCCGGGTACTCCGGTTTAATCCAAAGACACGTGTTGTAGACTGATTAGCATTTCCAAATTGTCCGTGTGATAGTGTCCTGTGATTGGATGGCACCTTTCCCACAACTTATGCCCTGACCAACTGTTGTGTCCTCGAGCAATTCACGTAACTCTCAACTTCACAGCTGAACCCTGTCTCAACTGTAACTTGCTCTGGATAAACGAACCAGACCAATGAGTTAAATGTAAATGTAGGCAGTGCAAACAAGCTAAGAGAGAACAAATTCACTGCTCATCACCATTTTCCCTCTGGCTAAATTCCCCGCGTAGCCTTAAGGTCTGTTTCAGTAGCCTGTTAGCTAAAGTCAACTTCGCTAGATGAACCCTGGGGACCCTGAGGGATTGCTTAGCTGTAGACTTCATGAGCTTGACATTTCATTTCCTTATGAAATGAACAGTGTGCAAGCAGAGTACACGTGCAGTATGGGAGGAAAAAAATGTCATCATTGGAACCAATCATGTTTCCTTAGCTATACTGTAGACTACAATATATTCTGCGTGCTAGGAAGCATACTAGGTAATTAGCACCATTCATGCTAGGTAGTTAGCATGCTAGACATGCGCATGTTTGTTTTTAGAAGTATTATATATTTAAAGTATTTTATTATATAACAACAATAATACTTATATATATATATATATATATATAAACAACAAACAACACAAATCTTCTGTATGTCAAGCTGTGCTGATTTTTTCACCAAAAAAAGGTGTACTTTCATCCTAGCTTCCACACTAGCTTCTTTAATACTTCCACAGGATGATCTATGCCAGGGGTGCACAATACGTCGATCGCAAAGGAAGTGCGGGTGGATCGCCATTCAAAAACAAGAAATATAGACGTTAGCGTTGATGTACAGGACAGCCAGTCTAAGATCTCTCACCACGCCAGAGATAAAGACTAGCGTGCGAAAACACAGAGTTAACATTTCTCAGTCTTTTAAAGACAAAGCTCAGCTTCCAGTGTGCACATTGATATCAGTCACCACGGACGGTGTGCCCGCAATGGTTGGCAGCGAAAATGGATTCATTGCCAAGTGCAGGGATCTGAGGATCAAACTAACCAGGATTCCCTCAGTAGCTGCGAGCGAAGAGCCCTATATATATATAAATAAATATGTTTCACATTTTTAGTGTAGGTAGATCTCTTTGACTGGTCATGTTAAAAGTAGCTCGCAAATCACAAAAGTGTGTGCACCCCTGATCTGTGCTCTGGGAGACTCTTAAAATTCAGCTACTGGACTTTACATCACTTTGTGTTCGCTCCCAGCTCATTAGATGGACAAGGAAAGGAAGGTAAAAGACCCTGACACCACAGACCAATTAAACCGGCCGTTATAATGACCGCTCCAGCTGATTGAAAGCATTACATTTACACATTCCTCGATATCATGACGTATAGATTGTAGGTTTCCATAAATATGAAAAGAGACCTGCCTTAAACTGCCTTGTGTCGGGTTTATTTATAGCCGCCTAGACGTGAACGTTTTATGAAAAGTCTTATCTTGTCATTTTACGTAATTAAAACGGACGACACATCTTACTTTGTATCCGTTCACAGGTGGTATGACTTGCATTACAGCAGCTAGAAGGTGGAATTTCCGTCGCAAGGGTTGGCAAAATTCTCTCCGACATCCTGGCAGGTTACTGTAGCTCATGTAAGCTAGCTGGTTAAAAATAAATAAATAAAAATACACAAACATGGAAATACGTGACTTTCTAGTTACAAATTTCCATATATGGACTAATATGTCGGATTAAATGGCTGGATAAATGTGAGACCACACGCACAAGCACACACACATACAGTACACACACACATACAGTACACACACACACACATACAGTACACACACTTTATTGTGGACTATCCTGTAGCAGGTCCAGGGATATTTACACACTCTGAGGTTGCATAGCTCAGTTTACAGAGCTTTATTACTGCCTGTCCTTTGTCTTTCTGGCAAAACAAATGCACACACACATACACACATATGCACATACATGCACAGCCAAGCATGATTGTATTCATTTCCTTCTTATTTTCTGAAGTACTTTTGGTGACGGATATTTTCTGCAGAATAATATCACTCACTCACACTCACACACACACACACACACACACACACACACACACACACACACACACACAAAGTGCCTCCGTTTTACAAAACTGCCTCAGAACATGAAATTTCATTTCAAAATCGATCAAATTCTACTGCGTTTGGTTGTTGGAAAGTCCCGCGGCACGACAAGACATTTTAATAGCGCACCCGAGTGTTAACCTATTGACGGTGAATCACGTCCGCACAATTATGTGATTTGTTGGAGAAAATGATGACTGAGCCTCATTCGACCACAGGCCAAGTTCCAAATAAACCTAAAGTGAAATGCAGGACCTAATTAAACCTGTTTTAATACCTCTGGCTAACAGCGTAACCCAGAAACGTGTGCTTTCATTCGAAGGCAATGTCAGCCATTCTGCCAGGTTTGACCTTGACTGGAAGCTCTAAACAAGCTCCTGCCATTTTCCCTCTAAACAAGCCTCAGGATTTTATGGCCCTAATTCTGAACGCAATTATTCAGCTGAGCTCAGCGGGCTGTCTTCGTTTCCACCCACCCCACCCACCACCACCACCACCCCAGGGTGGGAATGAGAAAACAAATCAATCACATATCAAATACATATTCATGTGCCTTCACCTCATTCAAAGACTTATTTGCTCCACAAGCAATCCAAAAGTCCAAAAGCATCCTGAAATAAAAGAAATAGCAAAAAGCCTTCCGTCCGAAATGCCAACTTCTCAGAAGCGAGCCGTAATTTCATCTCCTCTGTTTAATATTTAAAAGATTCACGATGCGAATCAGCAAGGCCTACTTTAAAATGTATTCTGAAGGCCTTACCTGTTAGGTTCTTGAGGCCGAGCTGGCGCAGTCCGAAAGGCCCGCCTTTGCGGTAGTTGAGGAAGATGGCGAGGGCGTAGCGGTCTTCGTAGAGCCGTGTACCACGGATGATGCTCAGGTTCTCAAGGGGCAGATATTCGAACTGATTCAGAGCCACCAGCACATAACCCGTCACCTCCCGGATGGACTGGAGAGAAAATCAACCAGAAAAAGAAATGGGTGTTTAAGCACATTATGTTTGCTTCTGGGGGAAAAAAAATATTATCTCATCATTAACAGTGCAAAAAAAAATTCTCTAAACATGAAAATCCGCCGTTTTAGTACAAATGCCCACCTAATGTTAATAGGTAGGAAAATACAACACAAAATTTGGGATTTTTTTGAGTATTATTAACTAAAACGATACGAACACTAATTACTAACTAAAAGTAATGATTTTGGAAGGATAAAAAAAAGAAATCAAAACTATTTATGCACCATTAACACCAACTGAAATCGAAAACCACTGATACAAATACGAAATAAACATTAAAAACTAGCAATATTTAAAAAAATAAATAAATAGTAATAAACCTGCCATCCGTTCCTTAGTAGTAGAATAGAGTGTGGGAGAAATCTATATAATTTATAAAAATTTTAACCTGGATAGCACAAGAATTCACTCCCAACCCCTAAATTAGATCTCACATAACCAGTTTCCATCAGAACTCGTATAATTAGCTGAATGGAGTTCACCTGTGTGTAATTAAAGTGTCATGTGACCTCTATAAATAAACTTGTTTATTTAGCATAATGAAGAGCAAGTAGGAATAAAAATAAGTCCGGGAGAAAGTTCTAGAAAAGATCAGCCAGGGTTTGGCTTTTGGGGGGGAGGGGGGGGGGGG
>JAFFST010044832.1:8762-38182 GCA_022414735.1 Noturus placidus | reverse complement strand
CACATGACACCGGGGAGGGAAAATGGCTAATCGGGCCCAATTTGGACATTTTCTCTTAGGGGTGTACTCACTTTTGTTGCCAGTGGTTTAGACATTAATGGCTGTGTGTTGAGTTATTTTGAGGGGACAGTAAATTTACACTGTTACACAAGCTGTACACTCACTACTTTACATTGTAGCACAGTGTCATTTCTTCAGTGTTGTACATGAAAAGATATCAAATATTTACACACATGTCAGGGGTGTACTCACTTTTATGAGATACTAATATATATATATATATATATATATACACACACATATACACACACACACACACACACACACACACTACATGTACTAATATCTCCAGAGGCTTTAAAGTCTACCTGCCGCATTATTAGATCAGAGAAGCGAGTTCCCACTCTTATTGGCTCTAGTTGCAGGTTTTTTTTTTTATTTATTTGGATTGGAGGTTTCAATCAATTCAGCTTCAGAGAACTCAAAAACCCATATGCACTGGCTCGCTAACCGAAACCTAATTAGCCTAACCCCTGTCACGGCTCCCTGTGAAGACATCATTACCTCTGCTGAGATGTTTTCACACCTGACTCCGGACCGTGCTGATTTATTGGCAGGATGAGCTCTTTAGCCTCACTGCACAGTGCTCAGGGGGCTGTTACGTTACTGCTACAGTGTTATTAGCTAATAAATCCTGATAGGTCTGGCTGCTTAGGAAATCCATACAGGCAGCGTGCGACTCTTCACATGGAGATTACAGCTTGAAGCGTTTGATTTCATGTTCTATATGAGGCAACCCGCCACTCAACAGATCATTATTATTCAAGAACGTGTCAGAAATGTTTTTTTTTTGTATGAAAATTATTTGACTGATGCTTCTGACTCGATATCCCTCCCTCTGAGTGCTGTTTTCATGTCGCGTCCATGCCATGTGCTTCTGTCGCAGAACTGAGACGTTTTACAACCAAGATGAAATTGCCGTTATTTCTTTCTATTTTGTTGGTGCTTTGAGCGATGGCTGCGGGTTTGATATGACTATTATATATACACTTTTCTACGAAATAGAGCTGGTCTGATGCTCAGAGCTACTGCAGGGAAAAACGACACGGATCTGGCCACTCTCATTACCGATGAGGAAAAGCTGAGAGTTATGAACACTGCACAAGACTATAATCGGTTTGCTTGAACAGAACATCGGCAATTTCGAACATCTGGCAACGGTCTGATGGAGAAGAACCGCTTTTTAATTTTTTTTTTTTTTTTAACTGGCATACTGGTGAGCCCAATAATTATTTAGGAGATGAGAACTGTGCTGTTTTAAGCCTATTCCGGCTGGAATGAGTACACCTGTTGAAGAGCATTGCCTTCATAGTGGTTCTGGGTGAACTAGGAGCCAGTGGAGACCCCGGTCTCACTGCTGTCGTGTCCAGCCCGAACCTACGTCTGTGGAGCTCGCAACACCAATGAGAAGCATTCATATATCTGCTACAGAACGTGTGTAACTCGCATTCAGAACAAAACTTCTATAAGTTGAAATATTATTGGCACCATTGTTTTGGTATGGAGGAAATGTGTGTCAAGGCGGCTGCATACAATAATGCAATTTCTGTCTCTAATCAGGTCCGCGCAAACAGGACGTGCTGGATAGGATTGTCTGCTCAATGCTAACGTAAACGTGACGATCTTACGTGAGGAATCTGGTTAGAGAAACGCCCGTTTCATAGCTGCTCAAACCAGACGTTGGTGTCGGACTCGGTTTGCCTCGGTGGCTATTAACCCGACCTAAATAGTAAATGGTAAATGGCGCACTTATATAGCGCTTTTATCCAAAACGCTTTACACTGTGCCTCATTCACACACACACCAATGGTAGCAGAACTGCATGCAAGGTGCTAGCTTGCCATCGGGGGCAACTTAGGGTTCAGTGTCTTGCCCATGGACACTTCGGCATGTGGAGTCATCCGGGCCGGGAATCGAACCGCCAACCCTACGATTAGTGGCCAACCCGGTCTTTCCGACTGAGCCACAGCCGCCCTAACCTAAATTAGGTTTATATATTCAGTAGAAGTTCAGCCTTTTTCAAATTTAACGACGGGTTGTGTCTGGGCTGGATGTTTCTGATATATTACCCTGGTTAAGATCCCTTATTCATGTCATATCACTCCAGGCCTGTTCTCCAGCCGATTGTGGATGTGTGTCAGAAGTGTGTTAGCCGGCCGCCGGTGAGTAGTGGAGTCAATCGTGGGTCTCTAATACTGTGCTTACTGTCCCTGCTGGTGGATTTATGACCTGCACGGAGGAAAGCTCTCCAGGCCAGCTTGTAAATCCAGCTTCATGTCCATGGCAAGGTCTAATGCATTATCACTGAATGTACTAAAGGTTGCGATGCTGTCAAAGCCCTGCTGGGCTGCGCTGAGATTTACACACAAGTCTCCACACAGCCACAATAGCTAAAGCTTTTTTTTTTTAGAGAGAAAAAGTTTCTCTTTTTTACTCTATCTTTTCTTTTCAAAAACACACGTTATGAACTCCTACTCGCCAATTTTTCGTTTTTGGGAATTTGACTGCTTATGAATAAAAGAAAAGGAAAAAAAAATTAAATAACAGAGTGAACGATTTGCTTTTCATAGTTATTCATACTGGATGCTAGACAAAAAAAAAGTCTGTAATTACCCAGCTCTGACTATTTATGAAGGGATGAAGAAGTTTGAACGGGGCTGCTGGGTGGAGCTGAAACAAGCGCTGACAATGCTCTAATTGCATGCTAAAGAGCTGTAATTACACCACAAGGCTCTCTTTCTTCCTTCCTTCCTTTCTTTCTTTCTTTCTCTGTCTATTCCGTTTCCACAGTTTCAGCTACATTGAATGCTTTACCCGAGACGCTTCTCCTCACATACCTGAAGGTATGACAAGTCAAGAAATGTACACCTAAGAACAGCATCATTATCCAACGAGCAATTAAATTATGGTATTGCAGCCCACGGAGCGTGCTTTTAATCTGTTCCTCTTTGTATTCAAAGAACCATGTTTTTGTGACTGATGGTAACCAGAGAGGTGGTGTATTCATCTCCTGATGAAATGGAGAATCTCGTCTCTTCCATCTGTCTCGACCAGCCATGCGGCCGTTAATTAGATGCCATCGAAGTGGCACAGTAGACCTACAGGTGGCCCTACCTACCTACCTACCTGTAGGTCCCAGTTCTAATCGACTCATTCCTTCTCAGCTCTTTGATTGACAGAGGAAACAGGGACTGGCTTGTATTGTACGATCAATAAATCATTATTAAAATCATTAAACAAAGAAGAAAATGGAGAGAGAGAGATTCTAAGGTTCTATCAAACAAGCCCTAGTCTGTTACTGTGACCCATTACTTGGCATGAAACTCTTATATGGGGTAAATTTAGATAGGTAGTATTTGAAACATATTAAAGCATATGGCATTTTTCCTAACTCTGGGGTCAACTTCCTGTTTGTTGCTGCCCACATCCCATTATATGATGTCCCCTCAATTACATCATGTTATTTCTATCAAAGGCTTAGTAACCTACGTTTTGAACTTAACGTGTCACACCAGGAAAAAAAATGCTGTTAAGTTTAACCGTCCCGATTTACCTGACGTCTCATTGACTGTTTACATGGACAGCAGTAATCTGATTATTGACCTTACTCTGATTAAGATAATAATGTGATTAAGGTGTTTACATGAGTCGCTTTTAGAATACTCCTGTCATGTTCCCGTTTTACATGTTATAGATCAGAATTAGATTAACAGCCCGTGTCATTACGTCACCGCGCCACGCCGTCCGACGTCCCTCCAGAATTTCACGTATCGACGTACAGTTGGTCTTTGTTATGGTACCGTATATAGTTCTTGGTATTTTTATTTATTTATTTTACGAACGCTTTAAGTGCAGTTAATTATTTGTCATGCTGTACGTGCTAATAGACGACTGCTTGAAGCTGTAGGCTGCGTCTCAAACCGCGTACTTATTGTCTATATAGTAGCCGAGATACATGTATTTTTCCACACTGCAGGCCTATAGTAGGAAAGTATGCGGTTTGGGACGCGGATGAATTCTCTTGTTCGCCGTAAATGTTGAGAACTGCCGTGTGTGATCGCGTCCTGTCGCAAAATGCGGTGAAAACTCACACGACGTTCATATTGTGATTAAGGTGTTTACATGTCTGTAATACACGTCCATAATACGACTAAAACAGGAGTACTCCACCTGTCTTACTTCCATTAGAGCTTTATTCGAGTATGAAATTGTAGAAAATGAAATCGAGTATGAAATCATTAAAAATTGTAGTTTACATGCTAGTTTCTTAATCAGATTATTGTCTTAATCGGGTTAATAGTGGATTATTGTTGTCCATGTAAACGCACTGACTGTATGCGAATTCATCCTAAATTTGTAGAATAAAATCGTATCTTCTGCATCCAATCAGAGCATCGTAAATATCCTTCAATTTTGAAAGCCTTACGAATCACGGGGAATGAGGGACGAGAGGAAACATGCTCTCTGACTAGCACGGGAATCTATTCTGACAAAACACGGCCATATTTACCGCCGTTTCGCACCATCGCGATCCCGACTGACACGTTTGACACAGAGTGCCTGCATTAAAGGGGAGTTTCCTCCTCACTGCACATAATGCTGGATGGAAAATACTGTAATGACCCACCTGTCTCCGTTTGTCAAAACTAATAGTGATTGGAAAGCTAGTGTAAAGCTGGTATTATTATTTTCGGCACAAACACGGCTAAAACGGTGATGGCTACAAGACGCGAGCTCTAAAACAGTGTTTTAAAACTAAAAACTGTAATTTTAAACTACACAATGTCCGAAAAGTCATGTACAGTACCATGTACAGTAGGTCGTGCTTTCGTCAGTGGACGTCCGCTTCTTCTCGGGCGGTCCGCTAGATCTGCGGTCTTTTTGAATTTGTTAATAAGTTTGGCATCAGTGTCGTGTGTGTGTGTGTGTGTGTGTGAGACGTGCTCGCGGAGGGCGATCTCACCTTGCCCCACGGAGCTTTTGTTTTTTTTTCACAGTCATTATTTTTGGCTGTGGGTGAAATTGGCCGAGAGCTAATCAACATTTAGCTCTTCCGAGTATGTTATTACACAGCCATTGATGGATGGTACAATTACATCCAATGTCACTTAGCTAAATGGCTATGTAATCCTAATGAGTTCTTATTCAAACAGCCACTAGTTGGTGTGTGCAAATGGCGATCAGGGATGTACTGGTGGATCAGCATGCAGCGCGTGCAGCGTGAACAATGAGCACAGACATGGGATGCGATATCAAAATAATTACAGCGCCGTTATGGTTCATGTTGGCCATGTCTTAACTCCTTTACATTATCAGAACATCGGATCTTCTCGTCTGACACATTACACAGAACACGCACTCGTCTTGTTTTCTCACACACACACACACCCGTCTTGCTTTGTTACCTTCTCTTCAGAGCAAGGTCAGAGTGACACTCTGCCACCAATCATAATAACAGGCAGGCAGTGTGAAGACCAGCTTCTTGCTCCCAAGGACCCCTGGACTAATAGAGTGAGGGAGAAAAAAAAAAGGTCCATCTAAAGCACAAAAAAAGATGTACGTGTGTGGCGATGTCCAACATATGCACTTTAAAATCGTGTAGGAGTTTGGGAGGACCTGCTACAAAAAGTGTCTTGTGATGGACAAGAAGGTTCTCTGATATCCTGGTTAAGATCATTGTGGATCTAGAGCACCATGCACATACCTTAACACCTAGGGGCATTTTATAGTCATTAGTCCACCACAGAAAGAAACTGCAAAACCCTCGAAGACCCTCAGAGACAGGAACCCGTGCAGGATCAAACCAGCGACTCTCGAGCTGTGAGGCATAAACACTACCTTAATACCTAGTCAATCACCATCATTATCCAACTTGTAACCCTGAGCAGGAGTTGAGAGTTGCCTTGTGTCCACAGCTACGGCTTCCCTTTATGGCTTGATGCTCTGTTGCTGTGTTTTGAAATGCCTGCTGTCTCTGCGTACCGAGCGACTCGGACTCCCCAGCGTCATGTCCTGACCTACTTACTGCCTCCATTAGAGGCATAATCGATGGGTAGCACTTGCACCTCTAAACTCTTATGAACAACACACAAACGTTTCTTCTACAGACTCGAACACACTTCTCGGGCACCCAGAAGATTCCCACCGTCAGCGGCCCAGCGTTCCAGCACTGGCACCATTACCCGAGGAAAAGGAGACGAGAACACATTTGCATGAAAAGATATCATCACTTTATTCCAGGACAAAGCCTTATCAGGACACGGCACTCAATAAAGAGTGCACAGCCACCACAGCCACAAGGCTCAAGCGTCACTGCTCTCTCCATGCTGCCTTCGTTAAGGGAGCAGAATTTTATCGAAAACAAATTACATTTTTATTGCCTTTATTCTACTACTAGTGTTCGACCGAGATAAGCTCTAAAGCACCCTTTTCTGCTCTTTATCTCAGTCACGAGTGCTACCACTCAGACGAAACAGTGGAAGCTTGTCAAGACAAGACCTCACATTCTACACTATGGGTTTAGGAAGTGTGTTGTTCTGACGTGTACAGAGGTTTACATAACTAGCCAAGGTTTGTATAGGCGCTTCGGGCAGCTGACTTAGCGAGATTAAATAACTTGAGTAATGATGCCTGGAGTAACATCTGTAAGCAAACTTTCATTTTAAAGCACAAAGAGGGAGGACCAGGTTGACCCTTTAGGCCATCAACTATGCTACAGGTGCTGTGACGTGACATGTCGAGATATGCCACTCCAAGGGTCATGACTTGCAACCATGACATGGCATTATAAAATGTTCACCTCTGTCTCATAGCATTGTGACGTTTGTGATTAACTGCCATGGCTTGGTATTAAAAAAAGAATCAATGTACCTTAATATCTTAAGTATTACATCAGGTTGCTTCACATAAACGCTCTACTATACCTTTCTTACTATATCAGAAGACACCGCTTGAATCCCTCTTTTCAGACATCAACTCGTTCTTATTCAAACTCAAGTAAACTAAAATCATTTCTCTGGAGAGCTGGCGTACAGTATGTTGTGTACTACGTTTGAATAAGACGGCCACATACGAGTGAGAGCACTGCACTGAAATCCCAGAGTCTCTCAGATTTTCCGTCTGTCCTCTTTGTTGCTAGGACACGGCGGAGGTTTTGTCTGCATGCACGGCGAGGGTGTAGACAGAGGTGGATTGATGCATTAGTGTTTAATGAAGATGTCAATCCGGACTTGTAGGACTGCTAGTGAACACTGTGTGAAGTCTGTCTTCCCAGCATGGAAATGGAAAAGCTGGACACGACCTGCACTCTCTGTATCCTTGTCCTCAGCATTCAAATGCATGTTTTCAATACAGCGACTTGGAGATATGTTGGTATCCGGGGTGATCGAATCCCGCATCCACCCCGTCCGTGCGAATAGAGCTTTCATGGTCTGTCCGTGCATTGGGGTTTCCTCCAGCTTCCTCCCCGAGTCCAAAGACATACATTGTCGGCTGACTGGCATTTCCAAATTGTCCATAGCGTGTGTGATTGTGCCCTGCAATGGGTTCCAGGGTGTCCCCTTCCTTGTGCGTTCCAGGGTGTCCCCTTCCTTCCTTCCTTCCTTGAGTTCCATAGGATAGGCCTCAGGCTCCCCTCTGTAGGATAATCAGTATGGAAAATGTAAACATGGACTGACTATATGTCCAAACGTCTGTGGACACCTGACCAGCCATAATGCACCCATATGTTTTTTTTTTGACCGTAGCTGTGGTGATTCAGCTTCAGGAGCATTAATTAGCGAGGTCCACATTGAACAGGTTTGGACCTCTTGGTTCCAATGAAGGGACATTGTAATGCTACAGCATTGAAAGACATTCCATACAATTGTATAGAAAACATCTGGAGAAGGCTCCCAAATGGGTGTTCTGATCGGGTGTCCGCGTAGATTAAAACGTTTTATCTTATCTTCATATATTATCGTATCCTTCTGGCCGTATAGTGTGCTTTGTAAGTAAAGTGACTGTTTCATATGATTGCATGGACAAAATGAAATATGCTTTCAAATTAAAAGTTCATTGCTCCAAGGGACGTCTAACAAACAAAATCTGTCAACATGGGTCTTGGAGATGTTGACAAGGATTTAGTAAGAGAGTATTTTCATTTCTTTCTTACGTTCTTGCATCATTTCCTTCTCCTCTCTTTCTCAAATATTTATGCCCTTTCTTGTGTCAAATTAAAGTGAACTTGAGTGTTCACTAATTGCGATTGTCAAAGCTGTCTCGGCACAGCTGAAAGTCATGCACTCGGAGTCGTCCGCGTCTTCCCAGGCTTCATTTATGTTGAAGGGTGCAGTGACAAACAGTCGCCTAATCACTGCTGAGCTTATAGAAATGTTCCGTTTTATTGATCCTGTTTATTTTTTATAACTGTATTCATGCACCATGTTTTGATGTATTGAAAAAAAAAATGGTGTATCAGTTTGCAGTGCCTTCTGAGGACATTCCGCTCCTAAAGTCTAGATTTATGTTGACTTAACCCACTCTGGGCGAAACATTTAAGTCGAGTCAATCCCTTAGGCCTTCCAGGGCTGAAGATGCTATGTTGACTTGATTCTTTGGGTCTCCAAGGACTGAAGATGTTATGCTGAGTTAATCGCGCTGGTCTCCGTGGCCTGAAGTTCTGTTGACTCAGGGTTAGGGTCTCAATCCTATCATTAAGGGCTTAATAAGTTCGGTTGACTCAAACCCTTGGGCCTCCAAGAGCTAAAGAACTAACTCGATTCCTTTGGCCTTCCTGGACTGTAGACGTTCTGTTGACTTGAATGCTCAGATCTTAAAGGGCTGAAGTTCTGCTGATGTTATGTTAACCCGATCTCTTGAGCATTCCTGGGCCAAAAACAGTTGTGTTGATTTTGATTCCACTGCCTTTGTCAACTGGATGGGTCGACTTTATGACTCAAAAGGCTGCAGTAGTTATGCTGACTTGATCTCATGACCCTCCAACAGCTTAAGAAGTTATCTTGATTCAATGTCAAAGAGCTGAAGAAGTTATGCTGGCTTGATTTTTTTGGACCTCCAAGGGATGGAGAATGCGGACTCGATGTCTGGGGCCTTAGACAGCTGAAGTTATGTTGACTTGATCCTTCAGGCTTCAGAGAGCTGTCGCAGTTTTATTGGCCTGGTCTTTCTAGCTTCCAAGGTATCATCCAAGAACTGGACTTGAACTAAAAAAGCTTTACCAGAACCATTAAGAATGGCGATGGGGATGGTCTCTTAAGGGGAAACGGTAAAAGCAAACTGACATTGAGGTGATTTATTTTTCTTATTGGAATGTGACCAAGATCCTAACTTAATACTGTATCCACATTGCCACCCCTAGAAGATTAGCATGAGGGTGAATGGAGATAATTCCCTCTAATGGATGGAGGTCAGAACTGCACATGTAGGATAAGTGAGGATGATGGATGATTGGGGGTGGGTGTGTGTGCATATGGGGAGGGGGGGTTGGGGTTATGGGTGTAATGTGGGTTCTTTTTTCATTTTCTGGCTGTAGTGTGCTAAATGAAGGAGAGTGACAGGTGGAAAGATGGTCTTGCTGAAGACGTGGTTGGGAAGAGCAAGAAAATGTATCTGTCAGTCAACTGACAAAGGGCTTTAAACATCTCCTGGGCGAGCGGTACGATAACACACACACACACACACACACACACACCCTCGCAGGACAAAAAAATAACATCACCAGGGACCAATGTATTTAGACGATGCTGCTGTGGAACAAATCTAGTTATCTGCAGTGACACTGATTGTCCATTACAACCTCCCAAACACACACACACACCTTTCCTTTCTCTCCCTCCCACTGAATGTTAAAGCGAAGTTACACTGAACAAGTCAGACGACATTAATCTTTTCAGGAAGATGGGGGACAAGCCACCCCAAAAATGCTGCGCTGACATTCTCAGAAATTGCCCATGATTCTGGGATGGATGAAAAGAGGAAAAAAGACAGAGCATGCATTTTAAGTGCATCTCTTCCTGAACTTCAACTACTTCCCTGTTTGTGTGTGTGTGTGTGTGTGTGTGTGTGTGTGTGTGTGCTTTCTATCGCTTAAATATTTTGAATATTCAGACATATAATGCAAATTAAAAACGTCAACCATCACTTACTGTGGCTGTTTTTAAGGAGATAAACGCAAGTCAACAAAGAGTATAAAGCATTTGGCGGTGTTCTATTATAGGAAAATAATCAACAACACGACGTGAAGTTCCGACACCGGACGCTCCTGCCATTAATGTTAAACAATCGCTGCCTCACAGAAAGCCTTACCGTATCAATGATTGCAAACTTGTTTACAAACCGTTTATGCGTCACGTTCACCATACTATCAAGCCACTATGAATAAACTAGTTATGATAGACGCCACGATGCACTAGAGTCCCCGCGACCCGATTACGGATAAGCGGTTGACGATGGATGGATGCACTAGAGTGAACACATTGTTATAAACCCGTGGTTTGTTTTGTAGCTGGGAACGTTTGTTAGAGCTGTAGAAAAATGAATCAAGACCTTCTGACCAATCAGAATCCAGAATTCATCAGCGCTGGGGTGTAAACAGATTGAAAGACTGCTTTGTATAAATGGTTATTAACAGAATTCAACAACTGCCATTAGACTGTGAAGTTGTTTTGGTTTTATTTCCCCCCCAAAATTATTCCGCACAGTCATCCATCCATCCATCCATCTTCAACCGCTTACTCCTTTATCAGGGTCACGGGGGAACCTGGAGCCCATCCCAGGAGGCACCGGGCACAAGGCGGGGTACACCCTGGACAGGGTGCCAGTCCATCGCAGGGCACAATCACATACACACTCACATTCATTGCTTTAGAATTTATTTCCAGAACGGTCATTAAGAAAATGAAGCAAGTGTGTGTGTGTTGTTTTTTTTTTTTTCCTGGCATTCTCCCCTACGGTTCATCTCTGCCGTTCTCTTTTTTTCCACTTCCCGACTATTTATGTCCTTTCTCGTGTCAAATTAAAGTGACGGAAGTGAACTTGAGTGTTGGCTAATTGCGATTGTCAATCCATTCTCGGCAGAGCTGAGAGACGGGCGCTCCTGAGCACTTCATCGGTCTTCATTAATATTGAAGGGTGCAGACGAAAATGGCTCTCTCGTCGACTGAATTTATACGGCTCAGATCGAGGGCGCTTTCCTGGGTCTTTCAGCACAACAGAACAGCGGTGATGAACATGATGTAATGTTCAGCTATTCAAACCTGCGATTGCACAAGATAGAGATGGTTCTGTGGAATTTCAGGTCATGTGAGCTTCTTAATGGGCATGCAGAAGGTTAATGGTTTGCTCCATGAGGCTCACTCCATCATCATCAGGGATCCTACTGAAAATGGCTCACTGCAGACACATTACCCTTTCACTGATCCCTCTGCCCCACTGGGGTCATTTCAGGGCCAGTTCACCTTCACAGCCCAAACGCGACAATGTGTGCTAACCACACCCCCTTTCACTTCCCATACATTTGCCTTTAATATATGAATCATTAGCATGAATAGTTTTATAATGAAAACGGATTTCATTTCAGGCTACGTCACTGCTAGCTCATCCGACATATTTAACTCAATATTTAATGCACATTTATGTTCAGACATTTAGCAGATACTTTATTTATTTACTTATTTTTGACTTTCACAACCACAGAACCTTATCCAGGACACTAGCACTGCCTATTTTCTGTTTAGCTACAGTAAAAGAGTGGGTTTGAAATATCTGGCAGTCGAATCAGTCATGGCTTTGTGTGTAGAACATGAAACAAATGGATGAATGAAAACTTCCATTAGAGTGATTAGAGTAAGAACCAAAAGCATTTTCATAATAAAAGGTCATCCGATGTGTGTCTCTATGAGGGAGCACGGGTTCTCCACTCGGCTGACTTGAGCTATGTGACTAATATGAGACTGGACTTGGATGGTTTCGCGTGCTTTTTTTTTTCGAGAGCAGAGTAACTCATAATGAGAGTCAATTATCATTGCAAGATTTAGAGTCATTTGCTTCTCAGAAGATAGAGAGGTTCCAAGGGGTTCATCCAGAACGTCATCGTTTGCATGAGAAATGTTCGAGAGGACCGCCAAGTTAAACCTCATTAATGTATTTGTAATGGTGCGTGGTGTCAGGGCCGGTGATTTAGAACTGTAATTATTTTACTGGATCTACATTAAGTTATTCTCTCTGCAAGAAAACAACAAGTATCTGCCAGCCAATCAGAAACCGGTATTCCCACCACCTCGATAGTACAAACTTGGGAATGCAGTGAGATACTGATAGAAGAAGAAAGCCTTTTATTTGTCAGTGAAATGTCTAGTCCAAACTTGTTATGAAGTGTGGGTCAGTAACAACGTTCGGTAACCTAGAGCGGAAACCACTGAACCACACTTCATCAGTACCGAGTACCAGGTCTTGGTCCAATACCGTTCTAATGTATGTTGCTGGTGATAATGAGCACACTTCCTTTGGTTCTCCCGTCCTTTGGTCCATTTCATTCGTATCCGCCCCGAGACCGCCTGAACAAACGATGCTATAGGTGAATATTCATTTATAAATAATCCCTCTCTCACATCTTAGTAAATAGTTACTCAATTTTCATTCCGTACCAAAGAGTCGTGACTCGGATGGTTTGGATGATAATATTTATCCATTATGAAATCAATTATATATTCGCCAGGAAAAAAAAAAAAAAAGGAAGAGGCCAATCAATGCATGATTCATTTTAATTGGGTTTACATTGGACGCCTGCCAAGAGGTTTTGAGGGGAAAAATAAATGAATAAATAAAGGGCGTAATAGTCACCCTTCTTGCACTTCCTTAACATCGCTAACATGCTAAAATAAATTTTATACAGAGGTTCGAGCTCGCTTTTCTCAAAGCGGCCAAAAATCGCTTCACTTTTATTTCAAAACCGTAAAAACAAAACGAAGGGAGGACGTGAGGGACAAGTCATCTTCAGCATGACCTAGGCGAGAGAAAAGAAAAGAATAACGCTCATAAGATCACACCGAGCGTTTCGACAGACTGTTCCAAGGAAAAGAGCACGACGATACTTACAACCCATTACGCAATAACTGCACTTGCCCTTTTACGGCTGGTATTAAATGCCACCCAATTTAAATGCGACAAAAGAACCACTTGTCCAAGCTGCACTTTTATTTTGTTCGGTATTTATTTATTTATTTCTCCTCTCGCATGCGAAACATGACGACGACTGAAGGACAGGGCATGGCGACACTGCGAGGCTAAGAGATCACTTCCGATCACTCATGCTAGCCTATTCTTAGAGCTTGACTCTTAAAGACACTGCTGGGGAAAAAAAAACACAATACCACCTGAGGGAGATGTACTGTGAGCGTACATGTGGTGGGGAACAAAGATAGGCAAAGAAGGTGATGGGAAGAAATGAAGAAAAAAACGGATACAAAAAGGCGGAATAGAACCATCGTTACTTATTTTTTCCTTTCTTTTTTGAGTCAGTGAGTCAGAACCATTTCGTCACATACGTTGCACTGAAGGGGAAATTTCAGATTTACCTTTAAATAATTCGCTTTAAATATTTAGATGAGGCATGCTCATTGAAACGACTTTCATCAAACATTACTCTGGAGAAAGTTCAGAAAGACTTTAGGTGTCCTAAAGGAAACATTTTCCTAGAATAGTCTAAAGTAGTGTGTGAGTGTGTATGTGATTGTGCCCTGTGATGGACTGGCACTCTGTCCAGGGTGTACCCCGCCTTGTGCCCGATGCCTCCTGGGATAGGCTCCAGGTTCCCCATGACCCTGAAAAGGAGTAAGCGGTTGAAGATGGATGGAGTTATACGCATAGCGATATCGCAATGCTGTTGAGTTCTCGAATCTGATTGGTCAATACGTTTCAAACCGTTTATCTTACGGACGCTTCGATACATGACCCCCCCCCCCATTGTAGCAGCGTATACTGGGATTTTTATCGCTCCGTATAAATGATTTATTCTTTTTTTTAAAGATTATTTTCTGGAAGTTTATTTAACGCTCGTAGAAAGAGTCTCCGTGGAGAACTTCGTAACAGTCAACAATAAGGACGGTCACGCTGTAAATAAGTTTTATGGGCATTTCACAACATTAAAAATGACTATAAATTGATTTGAATAATTATGATGCGTCATTCTTTAATAAATAATCATTAAAAAGAAAAAAAAAAAATGTCGGCAAACCCGTACAATTAGTTACGTTTAAAAGAAAAAAAAAAAACGTGTGGTATTAGGTGATCTGGCGGCTGTGGCTCAGGTGGTAGAGTGGGTCGTCCACTAATCGTAGAGTTGGCGGTTCGATTCCCGGCCCACGTGACTCCACATGCCGAAGTGTCCTTTTTTTTCTTATTTAATTATTTATTTATTAAATTTCTTTTTTTTCCCCTACTTTGCAGTATTCCACAAAAAAAAAAAAAAAAAAAAAAAAAAAAAAAAAAACCCAGTGTCACAATAGATTAGATTTCTGCATATTATCCGACTCAATTGCTCACTTCATGCTGTTAAAAGGTAATAGGATGTGACGGAGCCGTCATGAAGAGACTTGCTCGACTCTTTCGGTTCGCGTTTCTCCCCGACAAGTGATCTTTTTGATCAAAGACGCAATAACATCGGACATCCTACTGTGATCCTTCTGTCTTGTAGAACATCCAGTAGATGCTCACTGAACATAATTAATGCTGTATTCTCAATCCTCAACCAACTTTTTATTTATTTATTTATTTATTTATTTATCGCCAAAAAAATAAAAGTGCTAATGCTAATGATGGCACAGTGGTGTTGCGGGTAGCGTCGATGCTTTAGAGCTCCAGGGTTCCTGGTTTTGAGCTCGGCTTAGCGCTGGTGTGGATTTTCACATCTTCTCCACGTGACAGAGTGGGTTCTCTGGTTCCTTCTCATCCTCCAAAACACGCCGGGATACGGACATTAAGGAACGCTGTTTATAGTTACTTATGGGCTCTTTCGTTCCTACTTTTCAGATTTGTTACGATTAAAAGAAATACTATTTTATGACTAAAAATAGCCTATTAAGAAACTAGAAATATCATTCCTTTGTATGGAAGGCAAAAAAATAAATATATTGGGTTTAATTGCTCTTACTTCTCACACAGAGTCTGTGTTAATTTCTTAAAAACGCAAAAACTCAGAGTTAGCGTTAGCAGTGACGGTTCTGCTTTTCAGTGCAACGCGTCGTGTACCGTGTAGTGCGTTTCACATGTTCCATCAAGTCCGATTACTTCCCATACAAAACTGTTTGTCCGAGGCTCAAGCATTTCACTTCATGCTCCTTCGTTTATTTTAAACGGCACATCAATAAGACCTTACCAAGTCGTTCATTGTGTTGAGTTAAAAAAACAAAAACAAAATGGAGGACTGCATTTACTTCCCTTTTCTCTCTGGAAAACAAACCGATACTGATGAAAATATCCGCTTACCACTCACTACGAAAAGCTAAAGCGTATTGTTCCCATTGGCACCCTGCGGAGATAATTGACCAATGGGATTGCATTTCGAGATGCGTTGGAGGTGATAAACAGAGGCTAATCACATCATGACAGCAGCATGCAGGGCAAACAGTGCCCTTATGTTTCCAAGCGCCTCCGCTCCACCCTCTTTTAACCTTTCCCTGGAAGATTTTTTCGCAAGGTCTGACACGAGTCACGTTTTTGCACAAACAGGCTGGTGGACCTTCAGGGGTTAGTCTTTTGTTTTGTCTTGAGGCTGCCGGTTATAGCAGGTTAATTGAACATGCTAATTGAGAACACGGGAAGCCGAACAGCAGGGAAGGAGGCCAGAGTGCTGTGTGTATTTCTGGTACGATTATTAGTATTTTTAAAAGACATTAATAAAACACTTCCCTGAGGCTCTGGTGCTGTTCAGGGAAAACTTCACCTTGAGGAGGAATAGAAGCAGAAGGAGAAGGCGAAGGCGAGATCTCTCCACCTGTTCTCCGGCTGTCTCCCGGGTGATGGAAACTGCCGCTTTATTTTTTTAAAGATAGCCCGAGATTGATGGCTGTCTCCCAAAAAGCCAGAGCAGCTCTGGTGTTAAATGGAGTCCATCTTCCTGACTGCCTCTGGGGCTGATGAATTAAACCATCCATATGATTAAGATCTGTAATTCAGCCCTCACAGCATCTCTATATTTCTCGTTCTGGGTATTTCTGCTCAGCCGCTGTAAGCTGGGATTGGTAGAAAACATTTCCTTCCTTTCTTTTTTTCTTCTTTTTCTATTGTGAGAACTGATCTAAGATCGTGCTGGTCACTCAATCTCGTTTTCAGAGTATTTATTTATTTTTCTTCCCGTGTGCGTGAGCGTGAGCCAAAGCCCACGTCGAGTGACCCGCACCTTCAGAGACGTACTCCGTCTTCCACTCTAGCAGAATGCGCATCAGTTGTGCTGCTGAGACTCGAGCGTTGCTCTGCTTCTGCAGTAGTTAATGAGCTCATGTGTGGTTAATTAGTTGCCATCATCTGCAGGCGGAAACTGTAAATATTTCCATTATCGTCTCATCATCATTAGGCAGACAATTAGAGAAGAGCTTGGAGTGAGGAAAGATAAGGCATATGTGATACATTCTGGCATTCTGGGTCAGAACCTACAACGGTCTGTTTTTCGCAAACATCAGATTATTTATTCTTCTCTCGGCGACGTGCGGTAATTAATAATGATAATGAGTCTTTATTGATCACATATATATTACACATATATTATATATACTATGTTAGGAAGCTGGGGTCAGAGAGCAGGGTCAGCCATGATACAGCGCCCCCTGGAGCAGACAGGGTCAAGGGCCCAACAGTGGAAGCTTGGCAGTGCTGGGGCTTGAACCCCCGACCTTCTGATCAGTAACCCAGAGCCTTAACTGTCAAGTCACCACCACCCCACATTAACCAGAAAACTCTGAAGCACAAATTTCAAAACGCAATGCATCGATTCTTATCGTAAAATACAGTAAGGAGGACTTCAAGAACGCCAGTCGGTATCTTTATGAGTAATTGGCTCTAATGTGCGAGTTCCTCAAAATATGCCATCATGTACAGTACAACAATGACTGCATTTACATGGACAGCAGTAATCTAATTATTTACCTTACTCTGATTAAGATAATAATGTGATTACGGTGTTTACATGAGTCGCTTTTAGAATACTCCTGTCATGTTCCCGTTTTACATGTTATAGATCGGAGGTCTTCAACAGGGGGTCCGCAACCCCTAGGGGGTCCGCAGAGGTACTGCATGGGGGTCGCGAAAGTTTTGGTACCAGTTTGATATAACACAATTTCATACAATATATATAATTAGGGGGTCACCGATCCATCTCGCCATCAGTTTGGGGGTCCTTGGTCTGGAAAACAGTGAAAACCCCTGTTATAGATCATAATTAGATTAACGGCCCGCGTCATTACGTCACCACACCACGCCGTCCGACGTCCCTCCAGAATTTCACGTATCAACATACAGTTAAACGTCGTTATGGTATTGTATAAAGTTTTGGGTGTTTTTATTTATTTTTTTTACGAACGCTTTAAGTGCAGTTAATTATTTGTCATGCTGTACGTGCTAATAGACGACTGCTTGAAGCCGTGGGCTGCGTCTCAAACCGTGTACTTACTGTCTATATACTAGCTGAGATACATGGATTTTCCCCACTACAGACCTATTGTAGGGGCGTGCGTGGTTTGGGACGCAGCCGAACTCTCATGTTCGCCGTAAATATTGAGAACTGCTGTGTGTGATCGTGTGCTGTCGCAAAATGCGGTGAAAACTCACGACGTTCATAATGTGATTAAGGTGTTTACGTGTCTGTAATACACGTCCATAATACGACTAAAACAGGAGAACTCCACCTGCCTTAATTCCATTAGAGCTTTATTTGAGTATGACCGTAATTAGATTAAGGTAATTAAAATTGCTGTTTACATGCTAGTTTCTTAATCAGAGTATGGTCTTAATCGGATTAAGAGTGGATTATTGTTGTCCACGTAAACGCAGCTATTGATAACTGAATGTAGACACAATAAGAAATATGCAAATCAGACAAAAAATATTATACTCTGTCTCTTGTTTATTGAGGAAAATGATCTGATATTACAGATCTGTGAGTAGCGAAAAGTATGAGAACCTTTGCTTTCACTACTATTGTGCAGCAGTAACTGTAACTAAACATTTGGGGTAACTATTGATCTGCACGTCGACCTGGAGGGGTGTTATCCCGTTCCTCAGTCCAGAACAGCTTCAACTCTGGGATGTTGCTGGGTTTCATCACATGAACTGCTTGCTTCAAGCAAGCAGGGCGGCTGTGGCTCAGTCGGTAGAGCGGGTTGTCCACTAATCCACTAATCGTAGGGTTGGTGGTTCGAATCCCGGCCCGGGTGATCCCATGCCGAAGTGTCCTTGGGCAAGACACTGAACCCTAAGTTGCCCCCGATGGCAAGCTAGCACCTTGCATGCTACCATTGGTGTGTGAGCGTGCTCTCTTTTGTAAGTCGCTTGCTAAATGAATAAATGTAAATGCTTCAGGTCCTTCCACAACATTTCTACTGGATTAAGGTCAGGACATTGACTCGGCTGTTCCAAAACATGAACTTTATTCTTCTTTAACCGTTCTTTGGTAGAACGACTCGTGTGCTTAGGGTCGTTGTCTAGAAATGCAGAGCTTCCTTTTGTGTGCTGTTACTTAACAAGGTTACATCTGCTCACATAACAGGGGCTTGCATAACGCATTCCTTTCACCAGTATCTTATCGGGATAGATGTTAAAATTCTTTTCTTTGTTTTGAAAGCTCTTACCGGTGACCTGAGATCTGCAAATGTGAGCCTTCAAGAAATCCCCTGATTGAATTGGAAACGCTGCATACTATAGTTCCTGTTATTTAAAGTTACATTTTTAATTGCATTCCATTATCTTTGACGTACTTTATTCATATTTCTTTTACTTCCGTTTTTTTTTCTCATTAATAGTAATATTTCATTATTAATATTTAAATGTTTACTACTTGATTGGATGGCACTTTGGCCAACCACATATTCTTCTTCTTCTTATTATTATTATCACGGAGCAAAAATTTTGGCTATCCACTGTTAGAAGAAATGTATTTGAAATGTTGTGACTTTTTAAGTGCAAGCCCATGTTTCATTGAGTATATCTGAAAAATTTGCACGATGCAAATTGTAAGAAAATCCAGAAATGCTTATATCATTTCCATGACAACCAATAAAATCCCGCTCGCTTGTTAGGATTTATACAATCTGCTCGGTGCTACATAGCGAACACACTGGGAGTGTGTGAGTTGGGAACCAGGCCTGCGTTTTGGAAATGGAAACTGTGGGTTTTTAAAGTACAAGTCCAACCCTCGGTTGCCATGTTCTGACCTCATTTTTGTCCGAGCACTGCGGGAGTAACCAGACTCGATCCAAGATCGAGACCGTTAGCAACCCGGCTACAATTACCGCCCAGCAGGGCTTCACTGTTCTCCCCATCCGCTCAAATAAATAGTCAGTGTGGACGGAGTCCGAATCAGTCAACCGGGGACTGGGGGCCGTTGGGGGTGTGGATGGGTCAGCAGGGGTTGCCAGTCATGTCTAAACGTACACCGCATACACAGACGTTTTCCCTTTAAAAAAAAAAAACGTTTCACTCGAGTGCTTCCGGAAGAAAAGCATGCTGACCTTTCTCCACTGCCCCATTACTGCTCGGTGCGATTTCCCCTCACGCTGACATGAGAGCGAAGGAAGGATGCAATCACGAGATGACAAATTATCCCATTTGCGCTTTGGTTCTCTCTTTTGTTTCTGTCTTGGATCATCGTCAATTCTTATCGTTAGTAGTAAAACCCAAGAACTAAATCCGAATACTAAAGTACTATTAGATAGCTATTGCTGTCAGGTAGTACAATAATAATAATAATAATAATAATCGGGAAAGATATTGCTGCTTTGTTAGATACTCTAGTTATCGAGCTTACTCTGGCATATTAGACACAAATCGTGCCAGTTATGATCGAGAGACGTAGCAAATAGTAAGGTTATGATCGTAAGCCAAGCCCACTTCCGAATACATATACTGATACAGTTAGTAGCATTGTGTTAATCTCAACATGTTTTTGGAGCAGTGGAATGTTTCTGAATTTCTATATGTATGGCTCTGTGAGTCATCCGTAACAACAGACACCTCGGAAGAATGTGATATGATTTTTGATTGGCATTTCAACCTTGCGCTATGAGTCTACAGATCCCAGGACGAACAGCGGTTCATTTCCTACCCTGAGAAATGACAGATCCCGGTTATGGTCGATGTTGGTGATCTCCAGGTTGCCCATCACCACCTCGCAGTTCTCATAGTACTTGCGCAGGATCCGGTACTTCTGCTCTAGATCCGATAGCGTACTCAGTTTGTTTTCTGTGCCCGTGCACACTGCAAAGAGAGAAAAGAGAGAGAAAAATACATGTTAACTGTAATTGGCAAATTGCTGTGGTACAAGTGGAATTAAAATACTTTGGGACGTGCTGTTTTTTAAAAAATAATCAATCATGTTGATATTTATTTTCCTATAATGGCACACCTTCAAGTGTTAAACACTTATAGATTATCCATCCATCCCTAGACACTAGACAGAACCCAGTCCAAGCATGTAGCTGAACAGACAAATTCCCAACACTGACTGTTGTGCAGCCGGACAATGTGACAAGCCAACCAGTCACTAACCACTTGACCATTGCTCTACCATCGCTCATCTATTGATTTTGACATTGAGCCTGAAGTGTTTTTCTTCCTCTATTCATCAAGTCACTGTTAGCTAGCCAGCTAAAATTGACAGGCGAGCAACGGGAGACTTGGGGGGGGTTAAAAACTGGCGACTCTCCCGGTTGAATATGGACGGTTGACAAGCGCGCCCAGGTTGAAAATGTTACGGCCGGGTTCGTCCTACAGGTTCATCCTATCAAACCTGACAAGTAATTAAACACAGCCACTTCCACCCATCACGCAGTTTTGAGCACTCAAAGACATCTGCCATCTGCAGCATCAGCTGGCGCTGCCCGGCAGGCTCCGACAGCACAGGAGAATAAACCCCGCACTCTCATGCTCCACCGAGCTGCTGTCACAACAGCCTGCGGCGTCTGAGAGAGAGGAAAGGAAAGAGAGCGAGCCAACAACTGGCTCGTGGTAAATTAGACAATGGCAGAGAAAGCTCACAGTGGCTACAAATCCACGTAGTCAGACTTGCGCAAGAGTATTTACAGGCCCAATGTAATACATACACCAGTCACATTACAGAGAAATCCCTAAGCAGCCAGTAAGAAGGACTCCATGGTATGATTTGACCCCACCCATTACACCAGTGGCGTTATGAAACACACTTGGTAACAGGAGAGCCAGCAAGGCGTCAAATCTGACTGATCTCCTCCTCGAGCAATGGCATGTTTTCTTCATCAACTGTCACCCAGGCATAGAATCTTTTATAGCGCTTAGAACGATTGCTGCGGTACATGTTTCGGTCATGTATCAATATCTCAATTTCCCCATCTTTTGATTTTGACCCAAAACACAACTCGAGCTTTCTTTAGTCGCATATTATGAACACACACACACAAACCCCCCCCCCCAAAAAAAAAAAAACGCCTGAATTATTTTGCCTAGCGTATATTAAACTAAAGTTTAGCCTGATTTTGTTGTCGCGCTGTCAAATAATTCTTTGATTCTTTGGAGTCGAGGTCAGCCGTCTAAGACTGCACAACGTGTACGATTCAGTGCCACTGTGACCAAAGATGGCTGACGACAGATTCTGGCGTGCGAGTGTAGTTATTAGCACCAACTCCATCCATCCATCCTCTACCGCTTACTCCTTTTCAGGGTCATGGGGTAACCTTGAGTCTATCCCAGGAGGCATCGGGCACAAGGCGGGGTACACCCTGGACAGAGTGCCAGTACATCACAGGGTACAATCACAAACACACACACACACACCCATTCATACACTACGGACACTTTAGACACGCCCATCAGATTAACATGCATGTCTTTGGACTGAGGGAGGAAACCGGAGAACCCTCCGACGCACGGGGAGAACATGCAAACTCCACCCACACATGGTCCCGGACCCTGGAGGTGTGAGGTGAACGTGCTAACCACTAAGTTCACTTTGAAAACAAATGTTTGTGTAGATGTGAGGCCATTTTCTGGATCGCAACGATTACTGACGTAAACCAAACAGACCTTCAACAGACAATCCGACCTTAACGTACAGCCAGGATTTCTACCGGGATCACCGGTACAGTGTGAGAAGTAAAAATCTTAAATGTTTAAAAGAACACTGAAATTTCACAATCGAAATGCAGAGGTAAATACTATCCAAGAAGATTCAACAAATATCAAGCAATCTCTCGCTCTCAAATTCTCACAAAACCTATATTTTTATCCAATCCTTTGATGAAGACAGCTGAGAGCTCCAAAACTCATATTGCCCTTCGCTCTGTCAGGTCGTTGTTCATTCTTCTGGCCTTTTATTTATTTATTTTTTAACAAAAGAAAGAAAGAATAAGCATAACAAAACTCTCATATTCAAGGTAGCTAGTCTCTGTGGAAACAAATAACTTGGTTCACATAATACCCTTGACCTCCTATTTCATTGCGACATACAAAAGACGAGTATGCGGGGGAGGGGGGCGGGTGTTTGGAGAAGAATGACGAAATTAAGAAATGAAAGGAACCGTGTACAGGTCAGCTGTTGGCCTTGGAGTTTTCAATAAGTGCTAGCATGCATTAGAGGGAGGGAGGGGGGGAGGTATTATAAAGTTCGGTTACTGGTAATAAACAGTTATTGCACCCTCGAGGCTTTAATGCTGATATTACACAGGAATTGTGGGATCGAGGTTCATGGAGAAGGGAGGAGAGATGGTGGTGGTGGTAAGCCAAGGCTTTATACTTGCACAGCTGACAATTCAATAACATCCTCACCTGTGGGAGATGCCAACCTTGAACATACTCACACAGATGAACCATGCATGAATACTTAATGTTAAGGTAAGGGGGCGGGGCTAACAGTCAGAACTTTTATTTGAAGACTTCATTTATGAAATTTCCAATTAAACCACCAAATAACTCTAGAGATGTACATATCCAATACGGGTTCTCAGTTTTTATTATTGCATAGCAACAAAGTCTTGCCTTTTTATTTATTTATTTATACAATTGCAGTTCTGAGATTATACGTCTGTAGCTATGATTATGTTCTTTGTTTATCCAAAATCAACTGTACTTTCTTCCTACCGCTCTCACTTTTCAGTCAATCTGAGCCTAGGGGCAGGTCTTTGGGATGTACAACCTTAATTAACACGACTCTTTCTAGTCTTTTTGCAAGAAGCAAATCAAACAAAAGCGATTGAAATAGTTCGACACGACGAATGCTTCAAGTGGTTCCCCCAAATTCTGATACTGAACATGCAACTTATAATGTTTCCAAATGACTCACACCCCCCCTGAACAGAATCCCTCACAAGAGCACAAACATGCAAAACAGGTGTTGTCTCAAGCACACCTGATGTGACTAATCAAGGGCTTCATTAGTTGCACCAGTTTTGAGCTGGAACATGTGCAATATCTGAACTGGCTAGTGGTAGAAAATGTATGAAATACCTAATAGACGGGGCAGAAAAAGGAAGTCATCAATGGCTGAAAGCAGATTTCTGAGAAGGCCGGTTGTGAAAAACCCTCGAGTGATAGAACGCAGAAGGTTTCCATGCCAGAACTCCAAGACGTACACCACTACTGACCCAAAAGCATAAGAAAAGTCGCTCAAAATCATATCAATAATCCAAAGAGGTTTTGGGATTCTGTTCTGTAGAGCGTTGAAACACAACTGGAACTTTTCGGCACGATAGATCAGCGGTATATCTGAACGAAGAAGAATGAAGAAAGAACACTCTGTCCACAGTCGAGCATGGTGGTGGTTCGGTGATGCTCTGCGGCCGCTTTGCATCCTCTGGCACTGGAAACCTGCAGCGTGTGGAAGGTGAGATGGATGACGTCTATGAGGAAGCTGAGGTTTGGGCGTCATCGGACCTTCCAACAGGACAATGATCCCAAGGGTACCTCAAATTCCATCAAGTCTTGGTTACAGAAGTCGTCCGGGAAGATTCTACAGAGCCATCACAGTCACCTGACTTGAGGTGGGATTTGAAGACGATGGCTGCAGCACTCAAACCCAAGAATATTACTGAAATGGAGGCCAATGCTCATGAGGAACGGGTTAAGATTCTTCAGGAACGTGGCCAGAAACTGGTGTCTCGTTTGCAGCAGGTCGTAACAGCAAAAGGAGCTCTACTAATTACTAAAGACGCTCGCCATGCAGGGGTTCAATCATTTTGAAACTGGAGAATAATTAGAAGTCGCATTTTCAGTTGAATTTGGGGAAACCGCTTGAAGCATTCGTTGTGTCGAACTATTTCAATCGCTTTTGTTTGTTTGATTTGTTCATCGCAAACAGCTGAACGTCTGTAAAATTTTGTCAATAAACCCGATTTGCACTGGGGGTTGAATCATTTTGATCGCAACTCAAATTATTCAGAGTCATGTCTCTATTTGTGAGCAACACTGCTTAATCTGTTTCCAGATAAAACAGGATGAAAGCTCCGTCTCCTCAGTGAATCTCCACACACAGCACCAGGCACGGAGATGTCAGTGTGGCACCGATAGCTTTATTTCCACTGCTTTATTCCCTTTACTCATTGTCTGGGGTTCGGGATCCTTTTTTTTTTTTTTCTTTTGCTTATCATCCCCGACATGATGGATCGAGGCAATGAATCATAAATCACAATTTTTTTTAAGATGTTTAATTAATGAGAAGATTATAAGCCTCGGGTTTATAAGAATAATAATAATTAAAAAAAAATAGTTTGGTGGTATGAAAGGATGTGTGTGCGCATGCACGAGTATGTGCTCATGAGATAAAGAAGAGCTTTCGATACACAGAGACATTAATCACCTCGTTAACGGATACGAGATTTTCTTCTGCTGGAATCCCACGGGACCCAGTGTCTCAAAATAAGACACAAAATAAAGCCTGCAGGATTGGTCCAGCATTTTGATCAACAACTTAAGTTCAAAAGTGACATCAATATTTATAATATTTATAAAAAGGTACGCGCTTGCTATTATCTAGATGTTCCGATTACGGTACTCAAATCACCTACAGATCACGTCTCTGATCCTGCAGAATGAAGTGGCGTTTGTTTTTCTTTCTTTCATTGGCCTTTAGACCACCACAAATATACACACTTGCCTTTAAGATGACGAAAACAAATGGATAGCTAGGGGGATAGAAAAGGCAGACTGCAGGAGAAGCTCTTTAGTAGTTTCTTTTATGTCAAATGTAATGAATGAGAAGATAGTACGCGTTGCGATCATCACGTTAATTTAATCACGGCAAATCTACTCTCATTTAACAGAGCAAATAATCACACCGATTATTCTGCAGCTTATAAAATAGCACTTGATGCAGCACATGTGATTATTTAGCATTGTATCTTTTTTTTTCTTCCAATCACACAATACTAAATCGGCACGTACACTTTTTACATTTTAAAATCATGCTTTTAACTCGCTAACTCACTACTTTGAATCGTCTAATTAATAAAATAATGTTGATTTGAGTCCCCTGGGGGTTTCCTCCGGGTACTCCGGTTTCCTCCCCCAGTCCAAACACATGCATGGTAGGCTGATGGGCGTGTCTAATGGGGCGGCTGTGGCTCAGTCGGTAGAGCGGGTTGTCCACTAATCCACCAACCGTGGGGTTGGCTGTTCGAATCCCGGCCCGGGTGATCCCATGCCGAAGTGTCCTTGGGCAAGACACTGAACCCTAAGTTGCCCCCAATGGCAAGCTAGCACCTTGCATGGCAGCTCTGCTACCATTGGTGTGTGAATGTGGTCTCATTAGTAAGTCGCTTGTAAATGTAAAAATGATATTTCTGTAAAGCTGCTTTGAGACAATGTACCATTGTAAAAAAGCGCTATACAAATTGATTGATTAATTAATTAATTAATTAATTAAAGAGTCCGTAGTGTATGAATGTGTGTGTGAGTGTGTATGTGATTGTGCCCTGCGATGGACTGGCACTCTGTCCAGGGTGTACCCCACCTTGTGCCCGATGCCTCCTGGGATAGACTCCAGGTTCCCCCGTGACCCTGAAAAGGAGTAAGCGACAGAAGATGGATGGATGATTTGAGTTCTCTGTCTGTAAAGATAACGGTACCATGGTTCGAAGGATAAGCTGACCAAACTCTTCTCCGGTCCTCAAGATAAGCAATGATTTATCTTTTATGATGTTTCGTTCAAGAGAGAAAACAAACAAAAACAAATATTATGTGTACCGTATTTTCCGCACCATAAGGCGCACCGGATTATATGGCGCAGTCTCAATTACGGGGTCTATTTCTGTACTTGACCAATACATAAGGCGCACCGTGTTATAAGGCGCATACGGTTGTTACGCCAAAACAAAGTCGCACAACATTTTTACAGGAACTCAGTCCACACATAAGGCGCACCGGATTATTAGGCGCACGGCCGATTTTTGAGAAAATTTAAGGCTTTTAGGTGCGCCTTATAGTGCGGAAAATACGGTACTTTAAAAGGTCCGTACTATTAACGAATGACTAGTGCCATATTTATGTATACAATAGTGGCCACAAATGGCATTATGTAGTTTTTTTTCAGCATGGTTACATCGAATTGTCACACCGTAGCTATGGCCTTAATACGGTTCCGCTCTCAAGCCTATCATGCAAATGAACTGTAACCCAAAAACAGATTTCAGACGACTTACCCCCATACCTTTCAGATGACTGGTATCTGAAGTACTCTATATAATGCGATACTTGAAATACAATTCATGTTTTCTGATGAGGATCGTTTTTCCATTTTCTTTCCATTAAGAGCGCTTAGGAGCTTAGGATCAGCTGTGGCTGGTTTAATCAACGAAATCGCACTCTCCTATTTCTCGTTGATGCAAACACGCCACGCAGATAGGTATTATCCCATCACCAGGGTGCTTCTTTCAGTGTGCACTTCCAAGGGCTGATGTAAGTACCTTGGCTGCTGTGGATGCTACCCTAGCACGGAAAGGTATTACTTCAGTGGCAAGACCGTGATGGACAACCCGAGGATCATGACTGAGTAGAGGGCAATATAGCCAAAACTCCAGCATACGATCCTCTGGGAACCAGCTGAATCTGCCCTGTGCTCCATTTGAGAAGAAAAAAGTTTGAGAAGGAACGTGAGATGGAGTGAGAGTGAGAAGCCTGGAAAGCTTATTCACCTTGACATGGTAGGAGAGCACATCGGTCCCACTTCTAATCTAAAGATAATGGCAAAGCTATTTCTCTCACCCTCCACCAGGAAGTGTGGTCACACACACACACAAGGTTTCTATCTTCTGAATTTGGCTCTGCGGTTATAAACAAGCATGTTCTCAGATCTCAGAAACCGATTCTCGTTAAAGGGTATTACTCTAGCTGCGCTTTTCTACAAGTTCAATATTTACGCTTTCCACCAAGACAACATAAAACCAGGTGCAGTTATTAGATACGAAACAGTAGTTATTTAAAAAAAAAAATAACCCAACCCGCAACATTAAAGTGTTAATTACTGAGATCTGGCACAAACAAACACGGTGCAATTCAATCACATTTTTGTTTTCTTCTACAAAAAAAACACCACCACCCAGTGCAATTGATCAATCGAGCAACACTTCCATCTATTACGAAAAATTCAATACATAGCACGCTGCACAAAATGGTTTCATCAGCAAAAGCGTGCTAGTTTATCGAACGCAGATAAAGTCACGCCTGGATCTAACTCCTTCGCTGGACCTGCAGTAATATTAGGAAAGGTCACGCCAATAGCTAGTGACTCGCCAAATTAAATAAAGTCACAAATGTCACTTCTGCGAAGTAAACACTGTCGCTATGTCTGCTTGAGAATGACCAGTGTAGGACTTCAAATAGATTAAACTGCTAAACGAGTATTTATAATGTTTGTTTGTTTGTTTGTTTCAGCCAGTGGTGTTTTGCGTACGGAAACGTTAACAAAGCTAATATGCTAACACGCTAAGAGTACTACGGACAGATCTGTAAAACATTTTGGATGTTGCTTAGTGGATTTTGTCCCATGGTCCTTTGTGAAAGAGCTGCTAATTTACCACCAGTCAAGGGTTTTAAGTCGGTAATCTTAAATGTGTCCGGTACGCACCATGAACAGAAAATCCGTGCATGCTGTTAGCCAGTCTGTACGTTGTACGTCTGTACATTTAGTGTGGTCTGAGCTAATGAGCATTAGCTCAGACCACACTAAACTTACAGTTCTGTCCCATCACGTTCAGTCATTTCTACGTAGATTGGAGAACGTGCGCGTAGACTAATTACTTCTAATATCTCGTCTAAAGGAATTTCAGAAAATCAAATAAATATCGGTGAGTAATCCACCTCGTTCACATTCGTTTCACACGTGACTGTATTTACGTCGGCTGTACGTGACTGAATTTCTCAATCCCTGCTGTTGATGCTCATAGAATCTATGAGCAACAACAGCAGAGATTGAGAAAATACGGAGGTCTTCAACAGGGGGTCTGCGGAGGTACTGCATGGGGGTCGCGAAAGTTTTGGTACCAGTTTGATATAACACAATTTCATACAATAGATTAACTGGGAATGTGTGTGTGTGTGTGAGTGTGTATGTGATTGTGCCCTGCGATGGGCTGGCACCCTGTCCAGGGTGTACCCTGCCTTGTGCCCGATGCCTCCTGGGATAGGCTCCAGGTTCCCCGTGACCCTGAAAAGGAGTAAGCGGTTGAAGATGGATGGATGGATGGATGGAGATTAACTGGGGGTTAATATAATTAGGGGGTCCCCGCTCCATCTCGCCATCAGTTTGGGGGTCCTTGGCCTGGAAAACGTTGAAGACCCCTGTCATAGATGCATCACTGAAGCACGCTGAAAGATATAAACCCAATCTGAGATCTAATATTGGGGCTTTTCTTGCTAGTGGTGCTTTTTTTCGATCAAATAATCCATATGTTAACAGCTAATCTATTGACCTCTCTAATTACTACTTTATTTGTATGAAATGAAACTTCAATTCACATTTAATGACAATTTCAGTCTCGATCCGTGAGTCCACGTGGCCCTTCGTCATTTGGCGCTAGTAATAAACGGTACTGTTGATCGTGGATTGTCTCCAAAGCAGCCTTATACAGTGGTGTGAAAAAATGTTTGCCCCCTTCCTCATTTCCTGTTCCTTTGCATGTTTGTCACACTTA
>JAFFST010044831.1:29532-42032 GCA_022414735.1 Noturus placidus | reverse complement strand
GATTTGGATTTGTCTTCCTGCCTTTAAATAAATACCTGCTTCCGTACTCTACTCCCTTACGTCTCGTGACGCGACAGAATACTCCGGAACAGAAACAAAACAAACGTACGTCCACGCACGTTTACTGTCCACAGTAAACATCTGAAGAGCATGTAGCTCGTGCACGCGCGCACCCCCTCGTCATGATCGTGATTATCACGCAACTCACTCTGGTTGCTAGGCTATTTTGTCGCGTCATCAAACACGTCGTTATTTGGCCTTTTCACTTACTAATAATTTCTGTTTCTGAACATTCGGTGCATCCCTAACTGACGCACTCCATATTAGAGAGCTGTCAATAGTGCTGAAGCTGCGATATGAGCACTTTCAGGTATGATAACCGGAAATGATGACCAAACCGATATCAGGTGTTGGTTTTGCTTTCAGCTTTCTGTTTTTATTTTTTAGCCTGCACGTGAAATTTCAAAACAACTTGGAAATATAGATTTTCGGTTTTGTCCCTGATAAACCTCGAACAAGGAGTTTGTCCTTTTCTTTTTGTTTCAATGTGCTTTTATTTGCAGTGTGATTACAACAGTGCTTTGCAGTGTGATTACAACTTTGTGATTTGGATTCTCGATTCTGATTGGCCAAGAGATGATGATGATGATGATTGATTGATTGATTGATTTTTCTATAATAGCATCTGGGGAAGTTTTGCTGAATGCAATACAAATGAGAGGTTTATAATAATGCCTTAGTTCTGATTTATTTCTGTAGTGACAACCCATTCACAGCGATGATCCCCATCATCTATGTATATGTGCATTTGAATTTAAGATATGTAGCAAGCACTAGCACAGATTTATGATTCAGACATGCTGTTTAAAAAAATGACACAAGCACAAGATGAGCTTGCATAATAAAATATAGAAGGGGTTCAAATATTATATAAATATACACAAACCCTTTTACACAGAAGTGGCAGGCAGAGTTATAGATCTTTATTGATCCTGAACGGAGGAGAGACCATCAGACTTTTAACCCTATATTGGAGAGACAGGAGGACAGATGTCTGGACATACTTTATTTATCTTTTAAGGAACAGAAGGAACCCTGTCCAGGGTGTACCCCGCCTTGTGCCCGATGCTCCCTGGGATAGGCTCCAGGTTCCCCCGTGACCCTGAAAGGGAGTAAGCGGTTGAAGATGGATGGAACGGAAGGAGTCTAAATTAGCACTTTATTGATTAGCTGTGAATTCCGCATGCATGAATAGGTGATAAATACTTCAGAGTGGCTAGGGGAAGTGGAAAAGTGCATATTGGGGGAAGTAGGTTGAGAGACCGAGAAGAACTGATTCATCTGCTCGGACCTCTAATCTGTGTCTCTTTCGCTCTTTCTCTCTCTTTCTACAGGGCTGCGGTTAGCACTGGCCAAACCGCTGTCAGGTGAGATCTGCTGCATTTACCACTTGCTACTAACACTTTATTTTGGAAGACAGTCAATCAGACGCTCTGTAAAAGCTTTATACGCCAGTTAAAGGAGTTTAATTGTTCATGTCAATCAAACCCAGCCATTGTAGTGATGATTAAGTACATGATCTGAGTCAACCATTCAGATAGTGGATTCCAGGTTTATACAGTCTTGAAAAACTGATGTAATTGGTACTAAAGCTATAAATTCTCTTTGGTAAAAGATCTCCGATCCTGCCTGCACTAATTCAGATTCAATTCAAAATCTGCTTTTTTTGTTGTTGTTATTTTGGTATCCAATCCAAATTTAAACACCGTTTCCCAACATGCAGGGGAGTCTGCAACAGCCAAGCACAAAAAGTCACAAGTATCAACATTTAACTGCTCAGGGTCTCTGTGTCTGATCGGCTGTGTTAAAATTCTAGCATCAGGCTAGTGATGCGTGTCATTACTAGCATGATTACAATAAAGCAAATGGGAACATGGTGTGTGCAGAGCCACGTTGCGCTCAAGACCAGTTCACATGTCTCAGTGGGAGGATGCAGTGTATCCCCCTGGACTGGAGGTGTGATGGCTGGACCGCCTGCGAGGACAAGAGTGACGAGATGGACTGTCCACGTACGTCCAAGCACAAATACATAATGTTGTTTTCTTATTTTCTTTTTTCTTTAAATAAGTATAACATTAGCATCCTGTCTAGACACATCACACGCTCTTCAGGTAGGACTTGTTCTTGAATAAGTTGAACGAAGTGAGGTTGTTGGTGACATTATAGTTTCACACACCTGGATGGTGTTAACTAGCAGGCTGGCTATTAGGGATGACAGGAGTCTAGGGGAGTGTTTCTGATTTGCATATTCGTAGATTCTGGCATGTTTAATAACTGTAAAGATATGATCATTTCTTGCCATTTAAAAAAAAAAAGTCAAGATTATTTTGAATTGTCTATTCTTTCTGAAATGGGATTGTTTTGAATTAGGATTTTTTTTTTTAAAGGTGTGCCGTTTATTGTGAAGTGTACGTTTAATATCAGCTCGAGTCATAATGCTGGATAAAAGTAACTCACACGTGCATGGCCAACCATGCACACGCTTCCTGTCTTGTTTTAACTGTTGTATTTCCCACAGCGATGAAGGAGGAGCGCTATCGCTATGGCAGCGGCTTTGATCAGATGGAGGACGTGATGGGCGTGGCTCAGCCTGTGCGCTTTAACAGTAAGCCTTTCCTTGTCACTCATCGTTTGCCTTCGCCCTCTTTCCCTATATAAGCGCTATATAACTGTAACTATCTAATTAGTAGTTACAAAAGTGATAATTCTGGCGATGATGTTTATGGTCAACATGTGCGTTCGTAGACGTGCAAGTGTACACTCGCAACCCAAGTGGAGGAATGTGTATTGGGAACACACCAGTAAGTGTGGGGCCAGCAACAATGCTTGGAATGTCGTGTCACCAGGACATCAGTAGTATTCATATAGTAGCAGCATTATTAAAGGAAAAAAAGATCTTATGGCACTGAATTAATAACACGGTAGTCAAGGGGACTCAACCAATGGAAAGTGGGCAAGAGGTATTGCATAAAACAGTGTTTGCACACATCCCAGATGGTACAAGTTTCCTTTGTGATGCAGTGAGGTATAACAGACTATTGAAAGCTGTGTGTGTGTGTAGAAAAATGTCCGAGCGGATGGCACCACTATGAGAAGACTTCAAGCTGTTACAAGGTGTACGAGCAAGGGGAGAATTACTGGCAGGCCGGGGAGACATGTCAGAGAGTGAACGGCTCGCTCGCCACCTTCAGCACCAACGAAGAGCTGCAGTTCATCCTCAAAATCGACCAGAGAGTGTGTGAGCGCAGAGACCAGTGCAGGTCAGTGTTTCAGTGATTTTGTGTGCATGCCAAAAGAAAACCCCACCAATATTAACCTGACTTGCAAATTCAATGTTATCATTTATATCGAAGTTCAGGACTCTTCTTATAAACATGGCCATATTTAAACACCGTGCATGAAGTTATGCAAGCATAAATTTCTGGATGCAGGAATTAAGTAGTTGGACCTCACGCTCACAAATTGGTAGCTGTCGTGTGCCAGGGGATACTACGAGAACAGTGTGGATTGGCACCGACTAAAAAAATGGGTTTAAAAAATGAAATCTACACTAGTTCATTCATAATTGCAATTAAGCCATTCCAGATTATTACTACAGACACAAATTTTTGTATTTTATATAATCTGCAATGTGTTAAATGACTGCATTTTTGTGCGTGTGTTTTGCAGTTTCTGGGTGGGCTATCAGTATGTCATCACCAATCAGAGTCGATCGTTTGAGGGCCGATGGGAGGTGTCCTATAAAGGTCAGTAACACATGATCTCCTCTCATTGGGCAAAATAATGTGTTGTGTAATTTATCATTTAATTCTGTGGGGAAATAATTTAAAATAAAAGCTGAAACATTCAAGATGATGGTAAAAATTTGGTGTTTGGCTGAGGTAATATAACATTATAGGCTTAACGGCTAATAGAAGCTTATCTTTTTAGTAATGATGTATATATTTTGATGCGATTTGAAAGAATATGATTTTTTTTTAATAATTTTATCAAGAATTATTGATATTTTAAAAGTCCGATTTTATATTTAATTTATTACGTTGTTATTCAAGAGAGAATCGTGAAGAATTAAATATTTTTTCCCAGCACAACTATCCACTGTAGCAGTATTGTGTGGGTGTGTTGGATATCGCTGTATTCTCTGCCCACTCATGTGTCATGTGGGTTCAGCAGTGTTCGTTCTAATGTTGGTGAATATGGTGTGTGTGTGTGTAGGCTCTGTGCAGGTGTTTCTCCCCCCTGAGGGATTGTCGAGTGTGTCAGAGGCGAGTGTGAAGCAGGAGAGTGTATACTGTGCACAGCTGCAGCGCTTTCACAACAGGAATATGAATGAACGTGGCTTACACAGCTGGCACACAGAGAACTGCTACAAACCCTTCCCTTTTCTCTGCAAAAGACGTACGTGCACACACACACACACACACACACACACACACACACACAAGCTGTCTTTAAGCATTCAGGTTCAAAAGTCTGTGATTTATTAGATAGCTCCTGAGCTCTGTTGGGTCTGAAAGTCATCATGAGTCTCGCTCTCTCTCCCCCTGTTTATCTGTACTGCATTTGCCTGATTGCTCTCAGTCATTCCGAATGCAGTGTACTGCTCTCGACCAATCAGGACTCACCATTCTCGATTTATTCGTGGAGCCTGATTGAGTGAGTGTTCTGTGCAGGGGATAATGCGTATATATTATTTGTGCGTGTAGGACAGACGTGCGTGGATATCCGGGATAACGTGGTCAGCGAGGGTCTGTATTTCACGCCCAAAGGGGACGACCCATGTCTGAGCTGCACGTGTCATGACGGCGAGGCTGAGATGTGTGTGGCGGCGCTGTGCGAGAGGCCGCAGGGATGTACGCACTTCACTAAGGACCCTAAAGAGTGCTGCAAATTCACCTGCCTCGATCCAGGTAACCAAAACAAACACACACTGACCGTTACATCACCAGACAGGCTTGAAAAGCATTTCATTGCACGATGTAGTGTGTGTGTGTGAGAGAGAAATAAAATTTGAATTGGATTTTCACTGTTAATGAGTAGTACAATTGCTTATTATTGGCTGAAGTTGCTTTTGTAGCTTTTGTCAATACACAGTTCTGCATTTTCTTTGAACTTGCACTATTCTGCATGCATTTTATTTTCATGTAATAATTTGCTCTTAAATGGGGATTCCATGTTTTACATTTGTTTACTTTTATTGTCCTATTAATATTCTACTACTAATCTATATGACAATTGTGTGCGTCTCAGACGGTAGCAGTCTGTTCGACTCCATGGCGAGCGGTATGCGTCTAATCATCAGCTGTATTTCGTCGTTCCTGGTGTTGTCTTTGCTGCTCTTTATGGTACATCGCTTAAGGCAGAGACGCAGAGAGCGCATCGACACACTAATTGGAGGGAACTGTGAGTATATATGTGTATACACACTCCCAGTCAAAAGTTTGGAGACACTCGACTGAAATGTTTCTAATGATCTTCAAAAAGCTTTTGATCTGAAGGTTTATGATTAAATGTTTGAAATGGGTGTTGTAGACAAAAATATAATTGTGCGAACATATTCATTTCATTAGAAAACTAACATTTTATTTACAAAAAAATATTTTTTAAAAACTTTGGTTGTCTGAGCATTAAATACACTATATGGACAATAATGTGTGAACACCTGTGCATCACGTGCCTGGAAACCTTTCCACTAGATTTTGGGAGCCGTCTGTGGTAAGTTGTGCTCATTCAGCCACAAGAGCATTAGTGAGGTTGGGTACTGATGTGTTGTGCACAGTTAGCGTTCAAGTGTTCTGTGGGGTTGAGGTCAGGGCCCTGTGCAGGCCACTCAGGATCTTCCAATCCCACCTTTGTAAACCATGTTGTCTTGGAGCTTGTTTTATGCACTATGGTCTTGTCATGCTGGAACAGGTTTGGATCTCTTTGTTCCAGTGAAGGGAAGGGAAGAATATCCTGCTTCCAACTTTGTGGCAACAGTTTGGGGGAAGGGGCAGGTGTCCACAAACTTTTGGCCATGTAGTTTAAATCAATCATTGCACCATCGTGTTTTTTTTTTTTTTTTTTTTTTTTTTTTTTTTTCTTTTTCATTGGAGTGGTGACTTTTGGGCGTTCCACACTAGTAACGCTCTGTCAGAGTGTAACAAGGGGTACATCAGTGGGTTGTAGCTTGTTGTTTAGTTTTTCCTCTTGTTTGTCGTTGTCACTTTGTTAATATTGGTTCAGTGCGAACAGTTTGTGTAGTGAGTGTTCAGCAGAATGACTCTCCTCTCTCTCTCTCGCTCGCTCGCTCTCTCTCTCTCTCTCTCTCTCTCTCAGTGCATCACTTTAACTTGGGCCGACGTGTTCCTGCCTTCGATTATGGCTCTGATGTATTTGGGACGGGTCTCACGCCGCTACACCTGTCTGATGATGGAGAGGGCGGGGCTTTCCACTTTCAGGAACCACCGCCCCCATATGCAGCGTATAAATACCCTGAGCTCCACCCGCCAGATGAGCCCCCACCCCCTTATGAGGCTTCCATCAATCCCAACTCTCTTCTCTACATGGGACTTGGTAAATATATATAAATATGCAGCAAAGATCGAGACACTGATGATGATGAATATAAGTCATTTTCACGATTATTCTCTCTCTCTCTCTCTCTCTCTCTCTCTCTCTCTGTCTGTCTGTCTGTCTGTCTGTGTGTCTGTGTGTGTGTGTGTGTGTGTAGGACTGAATGGTACACACGACAGTGGAGGAGGTGGAGCTCTCTGCCGAACCCCTCTTCAGGCCCCACCCCCTCCCCTTGAGGAGAGGGCAGAATCTATTGACAGCAGCACAATGTTGGTGACCCCAGACACACCCACAGAGACCGACGACCTCGACCTTAGCTCCGCTCTTGATTCCACTAACACCACCTCACTCAGTACAGCGGTTTGAGGAAACGGGTGTTTCGATTGTTGTGGGCTGCGCCTCAGGAGAAAGAGGAAGGGTTTCCACGATGAACTGAGTGTTTTGAGCGTCAATGCAGTTGTTAAGTGTAAATATGGCTGCTCAGTTTTACCTCCTTCTTCTCCCCAGACTGATAATGACAACGGGCGGAGCTTCAGCTGTCTTTCTGTCTTCTGTTGCGTGTTGATGCTCACGACCTTCCGTCTTTATGACCCGCACAGCTGACTGTTCAGAGTTCAGTCCTGCACACAGATGGGTTTCATGTTGTTACATCCTGAATGACCCCTGACCTTTCACCTTTCTATACCTTTGCCTCCCTCATCCCGCTATAAGAGCCTTGTCCCCTACAGGGGCTGTGTCCGTAATGCTGCGTTTATACGCTCTACTGTATGCCTCCTCACTGAATTGGTGTATACAGTGACGGTACGTGACCGATGGCAGCATGCAGCCATGTAAATGTTGCTCTTGTAATGGTGTCTAGTTTCGCACCTACAGCACATAACTGTCATCTTTTTATTTTTATTATAGATCACCAGGTGCGCCGACAAGCCGTTGGGCCACTCCCATGCTTCCTAAAAAACATGGGTGCTGTATTTTTTAGTCTTAGCTATCATACAACACTTAATTCCCTCTGCATTGTTTTAAGCTGAAGCTCTGCACAGTGTTTTGTTTGAACTCGATTTGATTGAGAAAATCTCCTATAAACAATTCTATGCCATTTTCTAAATGTAATATTCATGAACGGAAGTAATGAAAATGTATTTTTTTAACCTGCATTGACATTTACAGGGCTTTAACTAGGTGTACACCAGCTCTCGGGTAAAAGTATTGTGTGTGTAATGTATGTGGTAGCTACCCTGATTGTAACATTAATCTTTTTTACTTTTTCTGTTTTTTTTTTTTTTAAGTAACACAAGTTTGCACAATTTTTTTTTCAGAAAATTAAGTCATTAAAATCTGGTCAGGCTGGTTAGGTGCAGTTTAAAGTTCAGATCCTTTGCTTTCAGTGTTTTAGTTTTTTTATGGAAATGACCCTCTAAAAGGGGTTGTGAGGAAATTGTCTTCGGATGTACAGTTGAACAGCTGTTCTCACCAGCTCCCAACTCAGTTTTGCTCTAATCAGACACAGCCCTTATAGCGCACATAATCCTTATAGAGGGATGCAGCCTCTATAGGGGGGCCTTGACAGGAAACAGCCATGATGGGGAACGGAAGCCCTTATGAGGGAACACACCGCTTTATAGAGTGTTTACAGGGGCAGCTCCGAGTCACCCTGTCTGTCATGTGTGTTGTGTGTGTGTGTGTGTGAGAGAGAGTGTCTGTAGCCACACATCTTCGGATAGAGGCTGCTGAGTGTCAGCCCTGTTTCTGACAGGATGGTGAGCAGAACCATATTTAAACGGGATGCTGCGATGTGGAAATTCAGTTACGACATTAGTCACTGAACCTGGTTTTACTTTTAAACAACTGTTTTGAATTAAATGGATTTAAATGACCCAATGTCCCAACTGATATATTAAAAAAAAAAACAAATGATCAAAAAAAATCACTATTTTAAATGGGCGCACGGTGTCTCAGTGGTTAGTACGTTCGCCTCACATCTCCAGGTTGAGGGTTCGATTCCCGACGTTGCGGGAATGCGGGGTTCCTCAGGGTACTCTGGTTTCCACCACCAGTCCCAAGTGTATGAATGGGTGTGTGATTGTGCCCTGTAATGGATTGGCACCTGTCCAGGGTCTACCTTGTGTCCCATGCTCCCTGGGATAGGCTCGAACCAATAGGATAAGTGGTATAGAAAATGGATGTATGTATTTTAAATGCCAACTAAGTGAAGGAACTACACGCAGTTCAAGCCAGGAAGAAAATTCTTCAGCAGGGCTGAACTGCAGCATGTTTTTTTCCATTCCTGTCTGAAATGGGTCCGATTTCCCACAATGCATATGGACGTGATTCATTAACTACTGTATCGTGTGTGTGTGTGTGTGTGTGTGTATGAGTAGAGCGAGAGATACTCTGGTATCACAGTTCAGCCTGGTAGTCTAGTTAGGTACGTGCCAATATTTTAGCAGCATTTGATCACAATTTGAAGGTCCTCAATAACACTATGGTGTAATGTGTTGAATGATTAGTGATTGACATTAACTCTGAAATGGTTATTCATAAAAAAAAAAACTTTTTATTTCCAGTTTTAAATTCTCTCATTTTGTACAAAAAACTTTTTTGTTCATGGACTTGGATGACATTATAAGCCCTCTTTCAGACACTATTTAACCAACCTCTTTTAATCTTTGACCCTCTGGTTGACTGGCACAGACAATCCTCAATGAAATGGCAATTTTACTGCCTCCTCTTGATAATGTAATGAGCAGAGTGCGTAGTACTGATGGACTTTGATGATACCAAGTGTCTCCTCACAGCTCGATTTGATCTGTGTTTGTCATCGCCGCTCTGCATGTTTTTCTTCGCGGTGTTAGGAGTTTTAACAAGAAAACACTAAGTCAGATATTTTGTGTAAAATGCTGCAACTGTTACATTTTAATGTTTAATTTCAAGTTTTTAATGTAATTTCCTGTGTTAGGTTTAGTTGCAGGGTTTTGTGTTGTACACTGATGTCGATTATATAGCTCATGATCATCAGGCACCAAATAAACTTCACTGAAGGATAAGAGCAGATGTGTGAATTTTAATTCTAAAGCCACTTGTGAATGATTCAAGGAAAAGAACAGCAAGATGTCAAAAGTGAAATAACACGCTACCTTTATAGTTTGTATGGATTAAATGACTGTGCTGCATTCCATTGAACTGGACAAGTAAATCATTAAAACTCATCTAGCTTCCTCAGTGATGTAACCGTTGGCACTCTGGACCTGAATCCTGTAATCTGAGTTCAAATCTCAGAGGAACCTGCAGCCGGTTTATTGAGGAAGTGGTGGCTTAATGCTTAAGGCCCTTAACTCTCTCTGCTCCACCGGTGCTGTATCATGGTTGACCCCAACTTCCTCATAAGCTTGGAAACAATTTGCTGTAATATATGCCTGACAAGTAAATGCTTCTTCTAAACTTGTGGGGACCACATGCACACACCAAAATACATTGTTACGAGAATTATTTAATATCTGGAAACAAAAAAAAAAAAAGCCATCATTGAATGTTACAGCCTTTGTTTGATTGTTTTATTCTAAGCAATCCTGTCTACATTTCATCATTATTAAAACGAAAACTAAGAAAGGGAACCACTTTATTAAACTTCCCTCTACACTATAATACCGTAGTTTAATTCAAACTCTTATTTAGATCTCACACCTTTTCGTTAGAATTAGAACCTAATCTAAATTAATTATCATATGTGTATTCTGGGTGATCGTTTGCGCATGCGCCGTACAATACACGCCCGCCAAGTTTATTAAGCCACGAGATGCTTGTATAAAAAGACAAGAAGTGAATATAATAAATATATTAAATGAGGGAATACTGATACTTTATAGTAATTTGGAGTATGTCGTTAAGTCATAACATTGTAGAAATACAAAATGGAGGTGGTTGGTTGGGGGGGGGGGGGACATGAACGTGTTGTGACTGAGTTTTAAATGTAAATAACATTCGAAATAAATAAAGCATATTAATCAACGGTCAACGGAAAGGTAGAATAATTGTTTAAAGTGTAATTAAGAGTAGCATTACTTTTAAATATTTTATTATTTTTTACCACAGACTCTTGAATCTGTTTTGAGGACTCTCTAGGTCCCTCTCTGGCAGTGACAGGCTAGAGCCGAGAGGAGCGCGGAGGATCATGGGTAATGCTACAGACAGGCAGGCGATGAGCCAAAGAAATGTGGAGGTTTGACTCGTGTGAATTTGAGACGCGTTGTTTTGAATGATCTGCCTCTAAAACCAGAGCAGGGACTCATTCCGTGGTGTTTTTGTTTGGTTATGCGCGCGATGGGCGGAAGTGAGCTGTCTCTGCAGGCTCTGTCCTGGCGGAAGCTCTATCTGAGCCGGGCAAAGCTCAAAGCCACAAGCCGCACTTCAGCTCTGTTGTCCGGCTTCGCCATGGTGAGTAACTCCGCTCTCTTCCTGAGCAGCATCCCACCTCACAGCACTTCATTTTCTTAACCCAGTATTGTGTTCAATATAAACATCTGCACACCACACATCAGGAATAATATTTCACATCATATGTTCCTTTTAAAAAAGCTGTTTAGGACACAATATTTGCATATGACTCACATTCCCAATATTATTATTATGAATACTAATAATAATAACACTAAACATCATGTGTTCGTGGTCTAATCAGTGCTGCAGTGAAAGAACCTTCTAAAAACGTGTTCTTACTTGACACGCACTGGTATTAGGAACACCTGTTATCAGGTCGGTCATCACGTGACAGCAGTGCAATGCAAAATAAAGCATGCAAATGCAGGTCGAGTTTCCGTTAGTCACACACTGAAATCAAATAATGTGATCTCGGTGACTAATCATGGTGGTTGATGTTTCTGAGTTTTTGAGAAACAGCTGGGGTTTTCCCAGTGAGTTGCTGTTCTGTGGGCGGAAACACCTTGTTGAGAGATTTCAGAGGAAAATGACCAGGAAAGCGATGGTAACTCAAATGGTCACTCTTTAGAACTGTGTTAAGCAGAAAAGCATCTCCGGTGAGTTGGCTACAACAGCAGGAGACCACATTTAGTTCCTCACCAGTCAGCCAGGAACAATAATTTGAGGCTACAGTGGGCCAAACTTGGCAGCTGAAGACAGGGAAAATGTCACGATGGTCTGAAAAGTTTTTTTTTTTTTTTTTATCTGCCCGATTTAGTTTTGGCCAATTTCCACCCTCCAGTCAGGTGTCCCCTATCACACGTCAGCTACCGACTAGGTAGGGTCAAAGGCTAAAACATGCTTCCTGTGAGGTACGTGAAGTCAGCCGACACAACTGGTGCTCATACAACGTCAGATGGTGGAATAACACACTTGGATGAAAGTGCTCACTTCCACATGCCTGAGCTCACAGACTCCTATGATTGGCTAGTGTTGCTGTAATTTAACAGGGAAGCATATGCTTGAGAGCGTATGATGCCCCATCTCCCTGAGAGCATGGCCAGTGTTGCTCTCATGGCCATGTATCCTGTGCCATCATTGGGATTCGAACTCGAGATTTCCAGGCAATAAGGCGAAATGCTTTTCTCTTATGCTACCCAAGGATGCCATCTGATAAACTTCTGCTGCAGTTTGCAGACAGTACGGTCAGAATTTGGCATCGACAGCATGAATCCAATCTGTCAAGCATGGACCAAGTCTGCCTTGTTAACACTTCAGGCTGTTGATGGTAGTGTAATGGTGTGGGGAATGTTTTCTTGGACACACTGGGGCCCCTTAATATAATTTAATAATTTATCAATTTGTATAGCGCTTTTTACAATGGTACATTGTCTCAAAGCAGCTTTACAGAAATATCATTTTTACATTTACAAGCGACTTACTAATGAGAGCACATTCACACACCAATGGTA
>JAFFST010044831.1:16488-29448 GCA_022414735.1 Noturus placidus | reverse complement strand
AGGGTTCAGTGTCTTGCCCAAAGCACTTCGGCATGGGATCACCTGGGCCGGGATTCGAACCGCCAACCCCACGGTTAGTAGATTAGTGGACAACCCGCTCTACCGACTGAGCCACAGCCGCCCTATCAGTCGTGCATTGTTTGAAAACCACAGACTGAGTATTATGGCAGACCATGCACATCCCTTTATAGCCGCAATTTACCAACATTATATTGGTTAATTCCAGCAGGATAATGCACAATGTTGCACAGCACAAGTCATCTCAAACTGGTCCATGAACATGGCAATGAGTTCAGATTATGTCACTGGTGTCACTGGTGTCACTGGTCAGCGGACCCGAATCCAGTAGGGCACCATTGTGACTTTGTGAAATAGAAGATTCACAGCATGAAAATGCAGCTTATGCAGCAATTTACAGCAATTCTGTTATAAAATCATGTCAACATTGACCAGAATATCAAAGGAATGTTTCGAACACCTTGAAAACCATGCCAGGAAGAATTGATTATATTCTGAGAGCACAAGTGTTTAATAGGTGTTTCTAATAAACTGGTTGGTGGCTGTATCAAATCACACAATAAAAACAAGAATTTTAAACAAAAAAAAGAATTTTAAAAAAAAAAAAAAAAAAACATTTAGTGTAGTGACTCTGCTACAGTTCTTTTTCAAGTACTCTGTTGCCCCTGCCCTAAACCCTGGTGTGTGTGTGTAGGTCGCAATGGTGGAGGTTCAGCTGGATACAAGTCACGATTACCCCCCTGGTCTGTTAATCGCATTCAGTGCGTGCACCACAGTGTTGGTGGCAGTTCATCTCTTTGCTCTAATGATCAGCACCTGCATCTTGCCCAACATCGAGGCCGTCAGCAATGTGCACAACCTGAACTCGTTGCGTGAGTCTCCACACGAACGTATGCATCGCCATGTCGAGCTGGCCTGGGCTTTCTCGACCGTCATCGGTACACTGCTCTTCCTTGCCGAGGTCGTCCTGCTCTGCTGGGTCAAGTTTTTACCCATCAGGCCCAAGAACCAGAAAAACGGCACCATCTCAGCTGGGGTGGCCGCCGCCATCACCTCCACCTCTATCATGGTGCCATTTGGCCTCATCTTTATTGTCTTTGCTGTCCATTTTTACCGTTCGCTTGTCAGTCACAAAACCGACCGTCAGTTCCGGGAGCTAGAGGAGCTGGAGGATCTGACACGGCTTCAGAATGAGCTGGACCAAAGAGGAGAAACGTCAGCGCTGCACTCTCCAACCTCCCAATAGAGGATGTCTTGACCATCCTGAGCCTGCTTTTTAAACTACTGTATCGGTATGTCATTGTTTCTGCATGTGGATTTAAAGGTATTGATGAAATCTAAAACTTTGGCTTCACCAGCCTCCATTAGGGGCCACCATCCTGAGCCTGAATTACATTTTTTTTTTTTACATACATGTGCTTGTTTTTGCATTTTTAAATTGTGGAGGCTACTTTTTATGACAAAAGAGACAGAAGTCAGAAAACACAATAATCCTGTTTTTAATACTGTGTCTGTTATTGAATGTGAATTAGGAGTGTGACAATATATCAGTGTGACCATATATCACGATGCAGACATCGACATTATGCTTTAACAAGATCATTAAGCTATAAGGAAGTACCGTGACATACTGAAATCCATCAGCTTGACATTTGTTTTTCAGATTTTTTACAGCCCTGACATCAAGCCAGGGCTTTGGAGGTTATCTGGTGTTCATCGAACCACAGTTCCTCGAGTATCTAGCATGCATGGTAACTCGAACAGCAAAATATGTTCAATTACACGAGCATATATAATGTCAGTCCACTTCCTTCTTACTTGAAGACGTGTATATATATATGAACTCATGCTTTCTTTGGTCTGAGATCTTTGTTTGATCAGAACATTTCTAAGAACGATACTATAACCTTGTATTCACACTGTTGGAAAGCTGTCAAAAGGCTATTAAAGAATCCCATAGCATTCATAAAAGTGGAGCAATGTTTTTCAGTATGCTGGAACCCATAGTGAACAGTTGATGCTAAGCAGTGCATGTGAGAGATGGCTGGACTTGGGACAATCCAGACACTTTATTTTCCTCACCGAGAAACATTATGCGTCTTTTACTGATCTCGGTCTCATTGATGATGCAGCATTGTTAGGACTGGAAGGTTCTCGTACCGTGATTAGCACATCAACAGCCTGGAACCACGTAAAGTTTAGCTAGTTTAAATAAGTGTCTAAAAATTGTTGGTCACTACTGAGTCACCTGTAATTCACAATGTCATTCAAATTTATTTCATTATGTCATGAATCAAACAGGGATCAATTGTTGAGTGCTGATGTGTAAACATATAACTAACATCTAAGTGAGAAAAAATTATCACAACTGACCATGGTCCAGTGAATCATCTATCTGTGAAAACGTTACTGACTAGCCGACTAAGTATATCAACCAACGTATAACTATTTATGGTATGTGAACTGCCATAGCATGAACACAAGGCAAGCGGAGTACAAAACTGGCGGATGTACATCATTTTTGCTCTTTGTCTTTGAATTTAATCAATGAAACCATTTTATAGGTCAATGATAAATTTATTTTACTAACTGCTACGATTTTTAATGCAATAGCTCTCTTGTTGAAATTCTTTTTACTGATGCCCTCAGTATTCTGTAATTATGAATGTCAGACCCAAAATATTAATGTTGGGTATGTGCTGATATTAAATTCCCATATAATAATATCAATGGTGGTTAGGATGGTAAAATATATATATTATGATACATGACATTTTTTCACTATGTAAAGAGGAGTGTTTAGTTTTGATCAACTGCCATGTTGCAGTAGAAAAAAAATAAATTGTTGAAGGAAGGAAATTGTATACAATTAGATCTTAAAGTACAATCAGATGAAGTGTAATGAACAGTGGAGCTGGTTTTGTTAGAAAAGTACTGCCGTGTGTGTGTGTGTGTGTGTGTGTATATATATATATATATATATATATATATATATATATATATATATATATATATATATATATATTATATCGCACCCCCCAGTGCTGTGAAAAAGTATGTGCCCCATCTTGATTTCATCTGTTTTTGTGTATATGATGTAGGAAATTGTTTCAGAAATTTCAACACAATATAAGATAAAACAAAGGCATCCTGAGTAAACACAAAATACAGTTTTTAAATGATAGTTATTCATTGAAGGAAGAAAGTTTATCCAATGCCAACTGGGCCTGTATGAAAATGTATTTGCCCCCATTGTTACTAATTCCCCAAATCTATGAAACTCAATTCATAATGTGGTTCAGCTGTACTAGAAGTTATCTGGGCATTTCAATACTATTTAAAACACTTCCCTTGTCTTCTTTTCTTAGATCTTAAAGGCAGCAAGCCAGCTATTTATTAGGATCTATTTAGAAAAACTGACCATGTACATTTTTATTGCTGCTGAGCAGTGTCGACTTGTCCTTAAGTTTTCATACATTTTATGAATTAAAAGTCTGAAGGAATCAACTGCTACAAACATTCCTCATCTGGTGTAATGTGGTATATAACAGTATCAGAAGTTCTTGCATAGGTTGAACATGCGTTTTGTTGACTGCTTTAACTTTAAACTTTAAAATGACTGCTTTAACCACATATGGGACTTATTTTGGATGTGAAACCATTAGCCAAGTGGCATGGCCTTGAAGCTTTGTGATTTTTAAAAAACTATTATTGCCAAGCACACCCAGTGTCTAATTGGTTTACAAAAGCAGTGTTTGTAGTGAGTTTTGTATGGTTGGAAGACCTTTTAAAAGTCTGAATGAAATAAAATGAAATTTAACAAAACATATATTACTCAGCTCTCATTTTATATTGCTGTATATTTTATATTTGGAGAATACACTCACCGTCCACTTTATAAAGAAAACCTGCACATTCCTGCAGTTATCTAATAAGCCAATCATGGGGTAGCAGCACAATGCATAAAATCATGCAGATGAACAGGTCAAGAGCTTCCTTTAGTGTTCACATCAAACATCAGAATGGGGAAAAAGTATGATCTGTGTGGCATGGATACTGGTACCAGAAAGGCTGGTTTGAGGATTTCACACACAACAGTCTCTAAAGTTTACACAGAATGGTACATAAAACATCCTGCCTGCAGAGGCTGAAACACCTTTTTGATGAGAGATCAGAGCTCCAGGAATATATAAATGAAGATATACTCAATATAATATACGCTCACTATCCACTTTATTAGGCGCACAAACCATATCTGTGATTTCCTGTTCTTGTGTCATGCAAAATTACAGTTCAGTCTTTGTCTTGACTTACAAAATTTAGCTGCTGCTGAAACTGCTATGTATTAAAACGTTTGATGAATTTAGTCACTACCCTAATAATGGACCGTTTGTGTCCATGAAAATCTAGCGACGGTAAATTTATCAAATGTTTAGGTATTAAATCTGCCAATGTGACATTTGCTAACTTTACAGAAGCTACATTGTGAGACACACAAACAGTCCATTATTGGTGTAGGAACTCTCAGACAAGTATATGAACATGTAAAGAAGCATGGTCCAGTTCTCATGGCTGAAACACATGCTAAACTGCACACATCAGATTTGATGGTGTGGAATTTGCACAGACAGACAGCAGGATTCACCAGTTGACTTCTTAATCCTTTCCGCTGGCACAGAAACGGCCGCGTCCCTCCACCAGTACTGACTGAACATCCTTCAGCATCACCTACAGAGCAGATAGAGACAGTGAGTGACACAGATGAACATACTGACAGACTGAATTAATTGTGACACTGATTCAGATTTATTCAAAATAAGGTGCTAGTAAGGTTGACTATCATGTTAAGTCATATAACTGATTAAAAGTAGATTTACATGCTTTGTTATGAATTCAGTATGAGCCATATTGTGAATGAAAGTGTTATTTACTAGAATATCATAGTCTATTTGTGTGTGTGTGTGTGTGTAATCTGACAAGTTTCTAAAAGCTAGTCCTTCCCACACACACACACACAAGGTTAAAGGTGTTGTATTACCGGGGGGATGGGGTACTGCGGCGGTGTGTGCGCATGCTTCCAGTTATAATCACACATCGTCCCGCACCTCGGCACATCGTCTACCCAGAAGCCCTCGTATAGCTGACCCCTGTTGGTGTAGAAGAAGCATCCATGTCCATGTTTCTTCCCTTCCTTCCAGCTGCCCTCATACCTGTTTTCATTCACTTACACACATACAGAGGTTTACTCTTTATTAATCCCTGATTCACCATCACTGTGTATGTTTTGGTAACTTATACTATTAAACTATTATTATTCATCAGAAGGTAAGCTGTGTTTTTTTTTTAACGTGAATGTAATTAACGCATTATACAGTGTGTTGTATATTGGCCATGTGCAACCTTTCAGACCTTAGAGCTCTACTGTAACTCTGGAGGCAGAAAATCAAGAGAATTTTATCTGCTCGTGCGACTTTACTGTAGGCCCTGACAGAACCTCAACTCCAGCTAACAGCTGATGATGTCATAGTGGTCGTTACAGCAGCTGACCAATCAGTAGCTTTGTTGTTACTCTGAGTGGAAGTGAACACTTGTAATTACACACAAGTTTTTTCTTTTTTCTTGAATCATTTCAAGCTTCCTGCGCACATCACTTACTTCACTGACTTCCTAAATAATAACAGTATTTTGTAAAAAAAATATATATATATATCATACCGAGCCACAGCACACCCTGACCGTGGCGTTTATCCTTCAGCCACCATCCTTCATACACCTCTCCATTCTCATAAGTCATCCTCCCCCATCCGTTCCTCTTATTCTCCACCCATTCCCCCTCATATCGCATTGATGAGCTGTAGAAACGTGTACCAAAGCCCTGCACACAAACACACACACATACATATAAAGGTAAAATTTCCTTTACCTCTATCTTCCTCTGACCTCTATTCCAATACTGTAGCTTTTTCCCTTTGGTTAAGTGACCTTGTCCCTCTTAAACACCATTCTATTTATATACAGTATCTCACAAAAGTCAGTACACCCCTCACATTTTTGTAAATATTTGATGGTCTTTTCATGTAACAACACTGAAGAAATTACACTTTTACACAAGCTGTACACTCACTACTTTACATTGTAGCACAGTGTAAATTTGCTGTCCCCTCAAAATAACTCAACACACAGCCATTAATGTCTAAACCGCTGGCAGCAAAAGTGAGTACACCCCTAAGTGAAAATGTCCAAATTTGGCCTAATTAGCCATTTTCCCTCCCTGCTGTCATGTGACTTGTTAGTGTTACAAGGTCTCAGGTGTGAATGGGGAGCAGGTGTGTTAAATTTGGTGTCATCGCTCTCACACTCCCTCATACTGGTCACTGGAAGTTCAACATGGCACCTCATGGCAAAGAACTCTCTGAAGATTTGAAAAAAGAATTGTTACTCTACATAAAGATGGCCTAGGCTATAAGAAGATTGCCGAGACCCTAACACTGAGCTGCAGCACGGTGGCGGTTTACAGCGGTTTAACAGGACAGGTTTCACTCAGAACAGGACTCGCCATGGTCCACCAAAGAGGTTGAGTGCACGTGCTCAGAGTCATATCCAGAGGTTGTCTTTGGGAAATAGACGTATGAGTGCTGCCAGCATTGCTGCAGAGGTTGAAGGGGTGGGGGCTCAGCCTGTCAGTGCTCAGACCATACGCCGCACACTGCATCAAATTGGTCTGCATGGCTGTCGTCCCAGAAGGAAGCCTCTTCTAAAGATGATGCACAAGAAAGCCTACAAACAGTTTGGTGAAGACAAGCAGACTAAGGACATGGATTACTGGAACCATGTCCTGTGGTCTGATGAGTGGTCTGATGAGTGTCAAGCTTGTGTGGTGGCAACCAAACGAGGAGTACAAAGACAAGTGTGTCTTGCCTACAGTCAAGCATGGTGGTGGGAGTGTCATAGTCTGGGGCTGCAGGAGTGTTGCCGGCACTGGGGAGCTACAGTTCATTGAGGGAACCACGAATGCCAAAATGTACTGTGACATACTGAAGCAGAGCAGGATCAGTATGCAGTATTCCATCATGATAACAACCCCAAACACACCTCCAAGACCACTGCCTTGCTAAAGAAGCTAAGGGTTGTTATAGGAGATTTAGATCTCAGATATACAGTATGTAGCCTAATTCCAGCTTAATATAAATACAAGCTGATGTATTATATTATGTGATGTTATGTGAAAATGATTAAAACTGTATTATGATTAAAATATATAAAGAACCTCAACCTTGAAGGTCTGGGGAAGCAGAACCATACGAGGAGAAAAAGAAGGAGAAGGAGGGGGGCAAGACAGCAACATAAAGAAGGACGGACTGGAAAGGCTTCTGGTTCGGGGGCTGCTGAAAAAGCTGTTCCAGACATTATGCCCATCCAGTAAAACCTGAGAGATCTACAGCTCGACATGCTGGATTTAAAAAGAACTGAAAAGCTGATATGGAAAAATGATTGTTGTGAAAGAATGTGATAGCATACTGAGTGTCTTAAATCAAATGACAGCTGAAGCTGAAATGTTAAAAGAACGTGCTACATACAGGAGGACTGGATACATGGGAGAATAATGACTCTCTAATCTTGCTAGACAAATAGATGAAATGGAAAAATTAATAGAATGCTTAAATCTGAAGAAAGCCCAGTAAAAAACATACATCCTGTTTCTTACAGCCAATGCTCAAAAACACACCGCTTAAAGGCGAGTGCTCAAAAACCACAAACCCCCCAACCTCGGTTTCTCTGTTACGGACCCAGATAAGGGCATGCTTTTTGTTTTCTACATGCAGTTCCGTATATGTCAGGGCAGTATTCCAGCATGATAACGACTCTTGCCTTGGTAAAGAAGCTGAGGGTGAAGGTGATGGACTGGCCAAGCATGTTTCCAGACCTAAACCCTATTGAGCATCTGTGGGACATCCTCAAACGGAAGGCGGAGGAGCACAAGGTCTCTAACATCCACCAGCTCCGTGATGTCGTCATGGAGGAATGGAAGAGGACTCCAGTGACAACCTGTTACGCTCTGGTGAACTCCGTGCCCAAGAGGGTTAATGCAGTGCTGGAAAATAATGGTGGCCACACAAAATATTGACACTTTGGGCCCAATTTGGACGTTTTCACTTAGGGGTATACTCACTTTTGTTGCCAGCGGTTTAGACATTAATGGCTGTGTGTTGAGTTATTTTGAGGGGTCAGCAAATTTACACTGTTACACAAGCTGTACACTCATTACTTTACATTGTAGCACAGTGTCATTTCTTCAGTGTGGTCACATGACAAGTTGTCATCAAATATTTACATACATATATATATATATATATATATATATATATATAGTTTGTTTGTTTGTTTGATTGTTTATAACTCTGGAAAAAATTAAGAGACCACTGCAAAGTTTTCTTACATCAGCATCTTGCATGTATGGCAGCCATTCCATTCCAGTGTCTGTTGAATCCAACACAGGCATGCCTCATTCTACTGAATGAAGTACTGATTAGGTGATCACCTGAACCAAATCTTATTTAATGAGGAAAAGTATAAAAACCACTGCTGTGGTCATCATCCTCTTGCAATATAGGACCAGCTGGATGGTAAAGACAGTGCTAGTAGTACCTCAAAAGTAATTGGAATAAAAATATAACTATTGACCATGTCAAAAGTGTTGAAAAGGAAAGTTTTGAGTGAGGAAAAGACGGGTTCAATTCTGGCTAAGGACAATGCGCCATGCTACACAGCCCGGTCAATCAAGGTGTGGATGGAAGACCACCAAATCAAGACCCTGTCATGGCCAGCCAAATCTCCAGACCTGAACCCCATTGAAAATCTCTGGAATGTGATCAAGAGGCATATGGATGGTCACGAGCCATCAAACAAAGCCGAGCTACTTGAATTTTTGCACCAGGAGTAGTATAAAGTCACCTAACGTCAGTGTGAAAGACTGGTGGAGAGCATGCCAAGATGCATGCTATAAATGCTATGATTGCAAATCATGGTTATTCCACCAAATATTGATTTCTGAAGTTAAAACATCAGTACTGTGTTGTTTACAAATGAATTTCAACTTATGTTTTTGCATTATTCTGACAACACTGCATCTTTTTGACCAGTTGTCAATTTTGACCAGTTGTCATTTTCTACAAATAAATGCACTAAAAGACAATTTTTTATTATTTGGAATTTGGGAGAAATGCCTGTCAGTAGTTTATAGAATAAAACAAAAATGTTCAATTTACCCAAACACGTACCTATGAATAGTAAAACCAGAGAAGCTGATAATGTTGCAGCGGTCTCTTAATTGGTTCCAGAAATGTATATACAGCAGTAGCTATCTTGAAACATATTTCAAAGCTGTAATATGCATGTTCATATTGTCTGATCTGTTACACACTTCTCCATTAATGCTGGAATAGTGTACACTTCTGAGGAGTAAGGGGAGGTAGAACATTGCATGTTAAGAGACAGTATTGGAGTACATAGTGATACCCACCTCTTTCTTATCATTTTTCCATGGTCCTGAATAAACGTTTACATGTTCATTCATTGATGGCCGTAATTTGCTCAGCAGCCCATAGCCATCACGCACATTCTGTTTCCATTCACCTTCATACATAGCTCCAGCTCTCTTCCACACTTGTGTTCCTTCCCCTGTTCACAAATTAGAGTTTGAGAGATCCATTCACATATATATCCATCTACAGTCCCCTCCAAAAGTATTGGAACTTAACCCGGTTGAGCATGCATTTCACCTAGTCCAGAGGAGACTGAAGGAAGAACCCCCTGGAGCAGCAATACAAATGAATAATGCAACAGTTTGGTGACATCAGTGGGTCGCGACCATCTATCTATCTATATATCTATCTATCAATCTATCTATCTATCTACAGTGCTGTGAAAAAGTATTTGCCCTATCCTACTTCTTTTTTTGTGTGTGTATCTCATACTAAATAGTTTTAGATCTTCAAATGAAATACAACATAAAAGAAAGGCAACCTGAGTAAATACAATACATTTTTTTTTATTGAAGCAAAACAGTTGTCCAACACCTATCACCCAAGTGAAAAACTAATTGCCCCCTTAAACTTAAAATCCGGTTGCGTTAGCTTTAGCAACAATAACTGCAAACAAACTCTTCAGATAACTGGAGATCAGTCTTTCACTTAATTCTAAGACTACAGGACTTACTCTTATGCTTTGGATCATTGTCTTGCTGCAAACTCCAGTTGCATTTGAGTTTCAACTTACGGACTGAAGACCAAACATTCTCCCTTAGGATTTTCTGGTAGAGAGCAGAATTCATGTTTCCTTCAATTACTGCATGTTGCCCAGGCCCTGATGCAGCAAAGCATTCTCACACCATGACACTTCCACTACCATGTTTGACCGTAGGTATGATGTTCTTTTTGTGGAATTCTGTGTTTGGTTTACATCAGATGTAACAGGACCCCTGTCTTCTAAACAGTTCCAATTTCGACTCATCAGTCCACAGAACATTCTCCCAAAAGATTTGAGGATGTTCTTCTGGGTTATCAGTGGTTTTCACCTCACCACACTTCCATGGATGCCATTTTTTCCCAGTGTCTTTCTGATAGTGGAGTCATGAACAGTGACCTTTATTGATGCAAGAGAGGCCTTTAGGTCCTTTGATGTTGTCCTTGGCTCTTTTGAGACGTCCTGTGCTCTTGGAGGAATTTTGTTAGATCGGCCCCTTCTGGGAAGGTTCACTACTATGACAAGTTTTTCCATTTGGAGATAATGGCTATCACTGGTTCTTTGGAGTCCCAGAGCCTTTGAAATAGCTTTGTAACCCTTCTCAGATTTATGTATTTCAATCACCTTCTTCCTCATCATTTCTGGAATTTCTTTAAATTTTGGCATAGTGTGCTACTGGGTAAGACCTTTTAACCAACCTCATGCTGTTGAAAAAGTCATATTTAAATGTTGATTTGACTGAACAGGATTTGCAGTAATCAGGCCTGGTTGCATCTAGTCCAACTTAACCACATTATGAATGCAGTTTCATAAATTTGGGGAAATAGTAGCTATTTTTGACCATACTATACTAATTTCTGGAACAATTTAGTATGTGATCTACACGAACAGAAGAAATCAGGACAACAATCAGGACAAATACTTTTTCACAGCACTGGATCTATCTATCTATCTATCTAAAAATGGGAAAGCATCTGTCTACCTACCAATGTATCTATCTATCTATCTATCTATCTATCTATCTACAGTATCTATCTATCTATATATATAAGCAATTATTGCAGATGTAGTTAAAGTTAAAGCAATGTACATAAAGTTTCAAGAGAAACACTTCTTTATCAGCTGTGCAAGGAGGCTTAGTCTGATGAAGGACTTTGGTCCAAAATGTATGCTTTCTCTCCTCACTTAATGTTTACTTTACCTACCTACCTATCCTATCTATCCATGCATCCATTCATCCATCTAACTAACTACACAATAAACAAACAAACCAAAAAAAATCAATTACAAAATATCCAGTTTATGCAGCTTGTCTCTTCAAATGTAATATTATTATTAGCCTAGGTAACCACATACTCCTTTATTTATCCATACATACATTATTAGGCCAAGCAAAAACGCAAAGAACAAAAGAAGAAAAAAGCCAAACCAATATGATCAATTACAAATCTGCCCATGTCTTTCCAGAACAGTAAAGGCAATGCAGATCAAGTGTAGGGGTGAACGACTTACTGCGCATGCGCATTGCAATAATCGGTTAGATAGGGACATAGGCACTACTTCAGTTTGTGATTAATAAAAGGGAATCGTGAGATACCGTGTCTCATGTTATCCCGCCACTCCCCGGTGTACTGGTCTCCGTTCGTGCTGTAGATGGTGTGGTGGAGTCCATTCTTCTGAGCCTTTTTCTCTGCTACTTTTATAAGTGGCTCAGTTTTTCGGGGTTTCTTAATGAGAGGCATTACTCCACTTATAGGAGTTTTTAAACTGATTAAAAAAACAAAACAAAACGGTTTGCTACATTGTTAATCCGGTAGCGTGAAGTGTAGTTAAGTTGTTCGTGAATCCTCGTCCCTTTGTGCCGTGTAACCATAGCAACAACTCTGACGCTTACATGCGGAAGTGCTTTTCACTATGTATAGCCTATAATGTATGAAGAATATACTATAAGGTTCTATTGGTTACTTAAATTTTTACAAATAAATATTTAACTAGAATAATTAAATGATTAATTGAATGACAGATATCAATGTCGCAGGCAATGTAATTGTTTTTTAAAATCCCCATTTCTTGGTTTTAAGTTTTTGCCCTAAATATTGCACAGCCTAAACTATTCTATTATTCCAACATATTCTAGTCTGAATACAATTACATACATTACATTTTCCATCCATCCATCCATCCATCCATCCATCCATATATCTATCTATCTATCTATCCATCCATCCATCCATCCATCCATCCATCCATCCATCCATCCATCTATCTATCTATCTATCTATCTATCTATCTATCTATCTATCTATCCATCTATCCATCTATCCATCTATCTATAGTGCAGTGAAAAAGTTTTTCCTTATTTTTTGGTGTATATCTCATACTAAGTAGTTTTTCGATCTTCAAATGAAATACAACTTAAGAGAAAGGCAACATGAGTAAATACAATGTAAAATTTTCTATGTACAGTGCCTTGCGAAATTATTCGGCCCCCTTGAACTGTTCGACCTTTTGCCACATTTCAGGCCTCAAACATGAAGATATAAAATTGTAAATTTTTTGTGAAGAATCAACAACAGGTGGGACACAATCATGAAGTGGAACGAAATTTATTGGATATTTCAAACTTTTTCAACAAATAAAAAACTGAAAAATTGGGCGAGCGAAATTATTCAGCCCCTTTACTTTCAGTGCAGCAAACTC
>JAFFST010044830.1:0-13214 GCA_022414735.1 Noturus placidus | reverse complement strand
AGGCCTGAAATGTGGCAAAAGGTCGAACAGTCCAAGGGGGCCGAATACTTTCGCAAGGCACTGTATTTTTTTGAATGGCGATCTACCCTCACTTCCTTTGTCGATCGCGATGGATGTATTGGGCACCCCTGCTCAACATCATCGGGTTCTCTCAACTCTCCGATCTCACAACCGCCATCTTTTATATCCCGCAAAATGGCCTAAGCGTGCACCTGCTCGTGTAGACACAGTGGCTTCACGCGGAGTAATTAATAATAATGCTAATGCTACAAGGTGGGTTCAATTCAAACTTCTTTATTAAATAATTCCTCACCAATCATAATGAAGAGTAGCAACTGTTCCATATGTAAACATACAGTACACTGCAGCTCTCCTTCACTAACTCTTATTCACTTCATTTAAACTCACGGTTGCCAGATATCACTAGAAAGGTCAACTCCAGTTTCCATGATTTGATTTATTCCCCCAAAACATAATATTATCAGCAGACATGGACACTGTACTGGGGAACCAATATAAAAGGAACAATAGCTAAACAAACAAACAGAAAACTAATACAATATAAAGACCGAAAATGTGCTTAGTTATAAATAAATAATTTAATATAAAAATAGATATTATAATAACTTCATAAAATATAAATAAAATGAGAAATTAAATGAGGTTTAATTACTATGGGTTGTATTTAATATCAAAATGACATTAAGCTTAGTTCACTATTTCTTTAGAAAGCTATTAGACTTTTTTCCTAATATGGATCAGGCTTGTGTTAGTTTGCTTTTAATGAGGACACTTTATTGTTTAAGATATTTTAAAATAAATATTTTATGCTTGTTTATTTATCAATTAACCAACAAAATTCCTTACTGCTATTATTTTAATTCAATTAACAGTGACCGTGAGCAGAGAGCTTACATTTAACTGTTTATGACAGACCTCCTGATTAAAGCTTAAATTAAAAAAGTTTGGTATCTGGATCGTATCGTCTGTAAAAATCCTGATCAGTGCGTCTCTAATGAACACCATTAAATTAAAGTGCTTTGTATCTGACAGGTAAATTAAGTCACCCAATCATATCCTATATGAGATTATTCAGATACATACACAATATACACAGAGCGGTTCGAGAACTGACTCCAGCCCAGAACCATGACAGTGGAAAATGTCTAATAGTGTAGCTTTAAATATATTTAAGAAGAGCAGACTTCAAACACTGAACATTGATGTTTGTTGTATTTGTTTACAAGGTGAAACAGGTTAACAGTTGTTTTTTGCATACAGTCTGTAAAATTAACTGAAAATATTACATTAATTTTTCAGAAGGAAAATTAATGTGTCATTAATCACACTTTGTTCCTAAATTCTGTCATAATTGTCCAGCTCACTTTTTTTCATGCCTACGTATATTTACTTATTGTGGCACATCAACGTTACCATCTCTAAAAAATGTACAAAAAAACCTAAACTTCAACTGTGCTCCTAAATTTTTGTAATTAATTTCTAATTAAAAGAAATTGTCTTGCATCTCTCCTCCTGTAAACACTGTTAAAGATTTGTACATTATCAGGAATGTAGCACAACATGGAGGTGAAAGCAGCGGTCTATTTATTTAAATGTGAAAATGCAATAAAAATATGTTGTCCCTAAAATCAAGGAATAATCGTGATAAATAATCGAGATCTCAATATTAATCAAAATAATCGGGATTATCATTTTAGCTATAATTGTGCAGCCCTATTACAAAGTATTGAATTATATTCTGGAGATCTGATCAAATATCTCAGACTGGTGCTTTCACGTGCTTATAGAGGATGAGTATACTGATTGTGTTATTGAACACACCTTGTTAGTGGTTTTGAGAAGTGGTATATCACTCTCTGAGCTCAGTTTGCTCTCAATGTCGTCCCAGTTCCTGTCCTTGTCCTTGAACAAAATCCTTGATGATGGGAACACAAATATTATTCTTCAGTAAAATAACTGACATATTTCTGTGTTTTGTACTTTGTAATGACGAGTGTGAATGCTTCTAGCACTGACTTGATTTTGCCTGCGGATGTCAGCAGCAAGCTGTCTAGCACCGCCTACAAGATCAGACGACTGAACTGTAAGCATTTCAAACATAAAAACACAACTACACTACAGCGTGTAGATTAGTTTGAGGAAGTACGTGTATGCCCGTGCACAAGCTACACATTAAAAGTTTACTTTAAAATCACATTTAGATGATTTGGGAGTCGCTGAAGGCGTATTTACGAGGTCATCTCATACTGTGCTAAGCAGAAGAGAGTGAATATGGCTCGACTGGGAGAACTGGCAGAAGACATTCTTGAGATGGATAGGGCACATGGCCAACTACCTTCTGCAGATTTTGTGAAGAGGCGTTTGTCATTGCAGACAGAGTTTGACCTTTTATCAACGAAAAAGGCCGAGTATCTTATCTCCAAATCACGATTAGGTTTTTATGAGCATGGGGAGAAGGCTAGACTGGTGCCTACCAGCTAAGACGGAGGACTGCTAATCTGTCCATCTCTGAAGTATATGATGAGCAGGGCTCGAAAAATACAGATAATCATAAGATTAATTCCAGCTTTCAAGCTTACAGCTCCGACCCATCTGTATACCCTTCTGCATTGGAAGACTTTTTTAAGACCCTGCATGTTCTGTCCTTAGATCCAGGGGATGCCGCACGGTTGGAAAGGGATTTCTCGGTTGGGGAGATAGCATCGGCGTTTGGAGGTAGTTCTTCCATCCAATATATCACCGGACCAAACAGGTTTTATTAAGAATAGATACTCTTTTTTTCAACATCAGACACCTTTTCAATATCCTCTATAGCCCCTCTCCACCTGGTACCCCAGAAGTGGTACTTTCACTCAATGCTGAAAAGGCATTTGACCAGGTGAAGTGGGGCTATCTTTTCAGCATACTGTAGAGATTTGGATTTGGTCCTAGGTTTGTATCATGAATCAAACGGTTATATACGTCTCCTAGGACGGCTGTTCGTACTAATAATAATTTGTCCACCTACTTTGAGCTCCAGCGGGGTACAAGACAGCGCTGTCCTCTATCACCACTGCTATTTGCTGTTGCGATGGAGACATTGGCTGTAGCACTAAGACCGAATACTGGCATTAGGGGTATCCGGTGTCCGGGGATAGAGCATAACATTTCTTTGTATGCAGATGACATGCTTTTGTTCATCTTACAGCCCCTTGAGAGTCTCCCTAAACTAATGACCCTACTCTAGGCTTTCGGTAGAATATCGGGCTATAAGGTCAATATTCAAAAAAGTGAGCTGACTCACTACAGGCACTACAGGTACCCCTGGACTCATTTCCTTTTAAAATTTGTCTAAAGAAATTTAAGTATTTCGGGGTGTGGGTTACGCATAGTTATAAAGATCTATGCCATGCTAATTATCAGCCCCTATTGTCCAATCTGAGGCAAGATATAGAGCTGTGGAATTCCCTGCCCCTCTCCCTGGGGGGCAGAATCAATACTATAAAGATGAATGTGCTGCTTAAATTTTTATATGTTTTTCAGTGTTTCCCAATGTTTATTAAAAAGTCCTTCTATTTGAAACTGAACAATCAGATATCATCCTTCATCTGGAACAAAAAGCCACCACAGATCAAAAGGCAGGAGACCTCGAGTAAAGGGAGGGATGGCACTACCAAACTTCATGTACTATTACTGGGCGGCTAATATAAGATCACTGTTGTACTGGATGGGGGAGAGTGTGGCAGCCCCTGTATGGACAATTATGGAGGGGGCGTCCATTGCGTCCACCTCCATGGCATCCCTACTGTGTGCTAAATTACCATTCGCACAACCTCTGTCTAGCTTTACCTCTAATCCAGTTTTTATACACTCAATCAAAATTTGGAATCAGTTTAGAAGATCTTTCTCTCTTGGGGGCTTGTCACTCATGTGGCCAATTGCAAATAATCATCTGTTTATCCCATCTTTGATGGATAAGTCTTTTGTTACTTGGTCTAATAAGGGGGCTGTCTTACTGTCTGACCTCTATTTTGAGGGAGTTTTTGGCTCATTTGAACAGCTAACGCAGAAATATGACATTCCCAGATCGCATTTTTATAAATATTTGCAGCTTAGAAGCTTTGTGGCTTTAAATTCAGACACTGTATTGCTGACAGTATTATGTGTTGATTGTCTATGATTTTGCTTCTTTTGCTCTCTTCTTTTCTATGGTGGTCTGGCTTTGTAATATGTATTATGTATGTTCTGTGTCTGGCACTGGGGGGAGGCGGGTTTGTTTCGTTTTGTTTATTTGTTTAAGTCGAAAAATGTTAATAAAGAAACCTTGATAAAAAAAAATCACATTTAAAATGACTAACATTTACACACTGTGTGGATGGGTCTAGCATTCGTAATGTGAAAATATGGTATAGTACAACAGTGCAAAGAAAAAAAAACACATCAGATTGGAAAGTATTGAGATCAGCAATCAAATTAAAATAAAACTAAGGGCATTTCTTCACCTAATAATTCATTTGCCAAATCAGAGCAAAATGCATCCTTTTGAATCATTTCCATTTTGGTCTGGTTTCACACTTAAACAAACCAAAAGGGGTGTGTAGGGATGAAAAAGATACTTGTAAAACTCTTTAATTCATTGGTCAGAAATACAGTGATGGAAAAAGATAAATAAACCTTCAAAATGTGTGCGTGTAAACCATAAAAATGAAGAAACATGGAGCACACAGAGTCTGAGCTAATAAATAAAGAAATAAATGGTTTGTAAATAATAAAAAAAATTTGTATATCGTATCTGTCATGATCTCGCTGGCAGATGGCGCTGAGGCTTGATACTGCTGACGACTTAACTCAAGGTCAAGTTTCTTTAGTTGCAGCATGGGTTCCTCTAATGGAGAGTCCACTACCACAGGATCTATGCGCGTCGGTTCCTCGGGCTTGGCCCCAGCATCCGTTGTGGCCAAATCCTGGGAACCACTGACCGGTGATGCAACACCCGCCTAGGTAGGCTCAGGCATGACTCACTGTTTTACAAGCTCCTCATACAGCAGCTTTTTGATGTCTCGCTTAGTGGCGCTCCGTGCAACCGATACGCTGTAAAAATTTACAAGGAGCAAAAGATCATCCTTAAGGCATTGTTCAAACTGCTCTAACATGGGACAAATGGTAAACTGATCCAGGTTAAATTTAGTAGCCATATCTCATAACCTGTACACACACACTCCCCACCACAAAGACAAAACCGCCAGACAAACGCGCCGAAAGAAAAATGGGACGAAACAAGAAACAGGACGAAATGAGGGAAAACACAGGTTGAGCCCCCAATTCTGTTACGACCCGGTCTTAGGTCGGGCTGCAACATACAATGAAATTAAAAAAAAGGGTTGGCGACACCAAGATTGCGTTTGCTTTGTTTTTATTCTCCAGACGGAACACTTTTTTATATATACACAGTGGTTTCACTCTTCAGAAGCCGGCCAGGCCAAAATAATAAACAAAAATGCCCTCTAACCTTACCAAAAGAAAACTAACTAAACTATAAGCAAAGATAACAAAAATACACCATCTTCCCTCACATCCCTAGCTAACCCAAAACCAGGAGAAAAGACGAATCAACACAAATGGCGACAACTTCCTACAAACCACTCTTAACCCTGCACTATTTACAGAGGTGACTATTAGAATGTTAATTAACACCATAATATATACATTTATACACAAGTGTATCACATGAATCGTAACAGGGCTGAGCCTAAACAAAGTCAAATTGGGCACAGGGTCATACACAGGCGAAAAGCACTGCTCTCTAAACATAATGCAATGGCAATGATCTGCCCTGGGATGGAGACTGACGAGGCTTAAATACACTTCCGAAAACGTGCAGGCAACCAGTCCTGTCGCACAAGGCCGGAGCAGGTGTGGACAAGATGTGATCATTCACTAGCAAGGCAGAACGTGACACATGCAGTAGGTGAGTGAACTGCATACGAAGTTTGCGAATAAAATGTATATAATGCGTGTCTAATGATGTACAATTATGTTTATTTGTATCATTGGCTTTATGAGTTTTGGTTTTCCATTGGTGTTGTGAGCATGCTGTGCAGGGCGGAGGAGATGAAAGAAACCCATCCCACCACCGACATAGACACACAAATGGCACATAGAGCAAACAGAAATACATTGGATAACATAACAGTGTTACTGCTGCTCTGCTCTGTAATGTTATATAATATAAAACGCTCCTGATTGCTATCCTGATGGTGGGTGGGATAGAGTGGGAAGTCTCTGTGGCTAACAGGGAATGAAAGCTACATATTTACAGGCTTTTATGAGCATTACCACAACATTTAATGGAAAGCCCATTGGAAACCCTTTATTTTAGACTTTAAGCTAGTGGTGCAAGTTCTTTAAGGAAGTGTCCTCCCTGGTGTTGATGGCAGAGCCGGACATTGTGACCGCCGTGCTCACCGTGGTGCTTGGTGCTGTGCCGGAGTAGCTGACCAAGTCGATCTCGCCGGCCACGTCATGGATCTCCCGAGCCAGAATGGCAAGGTCCTGACTAATCCTGCGCACACAGGGGAATAACCTGTTAACCATCAGAGGGGTGCTCAAAACTAGGGGAGGTCATAAACATGCAAAACAAGGCACAAAACTCACACATGGTAGGCCCTGCACAGCATGCTCACAAAACCAGTGGAAAACATAAACACATAACACATAAACACATAAAGCCAATGATAGAAATAAACATAATTGTACATCATTAGACATGCACTATATACACTTTATTCTCATATGCAACTCTGCTCTCATGGATATCAAACAATTGCAAACACAACACAGGTTTATCAAAAAAATCTCTTTGTTAAATATAGGTGAGCAACAATTATTGGTACCCCTATGGATTCATATGAGAAAAATATATTTCAAGTATGTTCCCATTGATATTTGTAATTTTCTTTAGTACATCTGGGTGACTTGGAACAGGAAATTGTTCAACCATGACTTCCTGTGTCACAGGGGTATGAGGTAATGCATTCACAACAATGGGTAGCACCAAGAAATATAGCTGTGTTGTGCTGCAAAAGGTTGTTGAGCTTCACAAAATGGGAAGCGGCTATAAGAAAATAGCACAATGATTGAAAATGCCCATTTCCACCATCAGGGCAAAAATTAAGAGGTTCTAGTCAACTGGAAATGGTATGAAGCAACCTGGAATTGGATGCGTGTCTGTATTGTCTCAATGTATTGGGAAGAGGATAGTTATAGTGGCCAAAACATCTCCAAGGATCACAGCTGGAGAACTGCAGAAGTTAGTTGTGTCTTGGGGTCAGAAAGTCTCCAAAAACTATGATCCAAAGGTCATCTACATCACCACAAGTTGTTTGGAAGGGTTTGAAGAAAAAAGCTTCTACTCTCATCCAAAAACAAACTCGGGTGTCTTCAGTTTGCCAGACCCTACTGGAACTTCAAATGGGATCAGGTTCTATGGTCAGATCTGGAGGCTCTGTAGAGATTCTGTATGGCGGAATGGTCTCAGATCCCTTGCCATGTATTCTCCTAACTCATCCGGCATTATAGGAGAAGACTCAGAGCTGTTATCTTGGCAAAGGGAGCTAGCACAGAGTATTGACTAAAAGGGTGCCTATAATTGTTACACACGTATATTTAACAAAGACTATTCTTTTTTGGATAAACCTGTGTTGTGTTTGCAATTATTTGATATCCATGAGATCAGAATGTTTTTGTGAATCTTTTGAACAAAAGATATTTACCAAGGGTGCCAATATTAGTGGAGGGCACTGTAGATGTGGGGTAGCAGAAATAATGACATATTTCTGTTTTGACAGATTCAGCAAACTTACACTAGATAAAAGATCATCCTAAGGGGTACAATGAAATTCCCCTGTGCAGTGAGATTTGACAGCTAGAAAATCTAAGTGGCTGCTACTCTGAGCATAGAGGAATAACATCTGGCAGAATCCTGCTGTGTAATCACTATTTTGTTACTTTCCTACACAGGAGCGTTGTAGTGAAGTCAGAGTGGTTGGCTGTCTACTGAGTTTACATGTGATTAGCAATAATTATATATGCAGGCATAAAAATGTTTGAGAAAGAGAGCAAGAGGAAAGGAATGGTGTGTAAGAGAGACTGAGTGGAGAGAATAAACAGATAGACAGTCAAAAATATCTTTTATTTAAGCTTCATAAATTCCCAAGCAGGTAAGTATTGTTTTGGCCGACGACTTTCTTAAAGGGGAAGCGTCAGCATTCCTTACAGCCTATTTGTTTACACTAAATCAGTCAAACTGTTTTTAACCGTTCTTAATTGTCTCTTAAATGTATGTTTTTTAACTGATTAGCTTATTTATGCATTTTATGGGTTATTTATTATTAATTATTTTTAATGTGGGTTACAATAGTCACCAAGAAAACAATTGTTAACACACTATACCATGAAGGACTGAAATCCTGCAGCGCCCCTGTCAAGATAGTACATATACATGCCCGTCTGAAGTTTGCCAATGAACATCTGAATGATTCAGAGGACAACTGGGTGAAAGTGTTGTGGTCAGATGAGACCAAAATGGAGCTCTTTGGCATCAACTCAACTCGCCGTGTTTGGAGGAGGAGGAATGCTGCCTATGACCCCAAGAACACCATCCCCACCGTCAAACATGGAGGTGGAAACATTATGCTTTGGGGGTGTTTTTCTGCTAAGGGGACAGGACAACTTCACCGCATCAAAGGGACGATGGACGGGGTCATGTACCGTCAAATCTTGGGTGAGAACCTCCATCCCTCAGCCAGGGCACTGAAAATTAAAAGTAATTACCATGTCATTACTAAGTACTAAGTCATGTTTTGCAGAGGGGTCAAATTCATATTTCCCTCATTAAAATGCAAATTAATTTATAACATTTTTGACATGCGTTTTTCTGAATTTTTTTGTTGTTATTCTGTCTCACACTGTTCCAATAAACCTACCATTAAAATTATAGACTGATCATTTCTTTGTTAGTGGGCAAACGTACAAAATCAGCAGGGGATCAAATACTTTTTTCCCCCCGCTGTATATCACCACAAAGATGTAGGAAAAGATGTTTTCAAATTCTTTAATATGTTCCCGATTATTCTCTCTGATCTACCTGCAATCTTTCTAGTTAGATTCTGTACTGAAAAACACTCACTATTTGTCAAATCACACACATTTCCAACTTTAGGTATCCCAGCTAAAACAAAGTTAGAAATTTTGCCAAAATTGGCCCCAAAATCAACATTTTAATTTTAACATTTTTATGCCTTGAAACAACTTACAATAATGTACGGTATTTGTGTAATATTACTTTGAAAATGAAGCAGTTCAGTGTTTTTACTCCACTTAGAGCACAATTCCTAACTAGAGTAATTACGAAAAATGCTCGCTAAAATCCTTATACTCATTGAGAAGTACCTTACAAGCATTTTTAGTTTACTTCTACTATTACACCATAAGTTTATCAACAACATTCACGCATATTTAGCATAATCTTCAGCGTAATGACGTACTAACGTCATGATGTCATGACATCATCAACCTTCAGGGTGAAAAAAATAATAATTAAATAAAGTAAGGAATCATAGCAGAGGCCTCCTGGGATAGGCTACAGGTTCCCCGTGACCCTGAAAAAGGAGTAAGCGGTAGAGGATGGAGGGATGGATCATAGCAGAGTAAAGACAGTGTATCAGCCTTACAGGGATAACATTTACACTGTAGAGCCATTATATCAGCCTTACAGGTATTTGGCATAGACGACCAAGCCGCTATATCGTCCTTACGGGAATAGGTCAAAGACGGGCAAGCTGCTTTTTTGGCCTTAATGGGTTAGTGGGTTAAAGTAACCCCAAGCTTCAAGAACTGATCCATAAAATCTTAAGCATGTCTTTTACCACATTTCCTGAAATCAGAAACATATGTTTAGCAAAATCCATCTTGTTTTTTTCCTCCGTAGAATGGCAAGGCCAAAGCTAATCCATGGTACAGAGTCCAACGAGTAAAGCGGTTTGAAAACTCATGGATTTTAGGCTAAATTAATTAATCCTTGACCGCCCTCGACTGACGGGAGACACAGTATAACACCCTGCCTCTGTAGGAAAGCTGGGCTTGAATCCACTTCCATCTCTGGATCTTGCCTGTCACTTTTTCTACAAGTCATTCACAATTCCTATTCATGTGCTGTTCAGTCCCAAAAAACATTCCCAGTATCTTAACCCCCTCTTTACTCCAAGGGTGCTGATGTGGAAGCTGAGGTGGATTTTGGTTTGACCAATGGCCTAAAAACAAAGTGTCAGTTTTTTCCCAATGGATCCCTGCGGAAGGAGCACACTGAAAGATGTTTAGGCATGTGGTTGGATGTTTAACATCATCTTCAGATCTAATGATCACTGTAATGTCATCTGAATACGCTGTTAGTTTTACCGTTGGTGTGTTTGAAAGGTGAGATGTTGGAACTGTAAATCCTTGCAGCTTCTCTCTCAGCATCCTCAACATTGGCTCAATGGAAATCGTGTATAAGAGACCAGATAAACTACAACCTTGTATTAATCCTCTACCTACAGAAAAACATCTGGTCAATATTCCATTTCTTTTCAGCATACTATAGACATCTTTATAAAGAAGCCTTATCCATGAAGTAAACTGTTTGGTCCAAACACACAAGACCAAGATCTAATTTATGCAGTTCCATTAAGTACACCAAGTCCCACACAAAAAAAGATTGTCAAATATAGCTCGCTTGGGTACACAGTAGGACTGATCTTCATGGATGATGGATGCTATAGATTTTTAAAGACAATTTGTCAGAGTTTTAGATAATAATTATAAAGTGCCCCTGGAGCAGAGGGAGTTAAGGGCCTTGCTCAAGGGGCCAACAGCGGCAGCTTGGCAGTGCTGGGGCTTGAACCACCGACCTTCCGATTAGCAACCCAGAGCCTTAACTGCCAAGCAACCACTGCCCCATAAGGGCGGCTGTGGCTCAGTCGGTAGAGCGGGTTGTCCACTAATCCACTAATCGTATGGTTGGTGGTTCGAATCCCGGCCCGGGTGATCCCATGCCGTAGTGTCCTTGGGCAAGACACTGAACCCTAAGTTGACCCCGATGGCAAGCTAGCACCTTGCATGGCAACTCTGCTACCATTGGTGTGTGAGTGTGCTCTCATTTGTAAGTCGCTTTGGATAAAAGCGTCTGCTAAATGAATAAATGTAAAATGTAAATGTAAAGTTCATATGTCCCTCCCTGACATCCTGTTGCAGTGGAAATTATGTCAACACATCAAATAATGCTGCGCATTTCAAGGCATTTCAGGAGCCTTTCTGCCTGAACCATGCAAATGCATTAAATTACATGATACATTGCAAAACAAAACCATTTACTGTACGGCTAAGAATTAGTTTTTTTATTTGTGTAGATATTCTATTTCTCGTAGGTAGTTTCCTCCCACTGTCCAAAAACATGCAGCAAGGTGGATTTGCTACACTAAATTGCCCCTAGGTGTGAGTGAATGTGTGTTTGTGGTGCTCTGCAATTGTCTGACGTGTATTCCAATCCAGAACGTATTCGCACCTTGCAACCAGTGTGCCCAGGATATGCTCTGGATCCAGTAACAAGCAATTACGCAAGACGAATGAATGAATTCTATTTCTTGGATCTCCACTCCATATCTCAGATTCCAGCACTGATAAGCTGCCAGTGCTGGACCCTTGAGCAAGGCCCTTAAAGTTCCCAAGCAATCAAAACTGAAGTTTTGTGACTGTGTTATTCTTAAGGTTATCTATAAGCTAGTGTCTTCCTGAACAGTCAATACATTTACATGGTCAATATTTCCGAACCCGATTAACACAATACTCTGATTAAGAAATCTGGCTAAAGTCATACTCAAAGAATTAAGACATGTGGAGTATTCCTATTTTAGTCGCATTATCAATGTGCATTACAGACACACCTTAATCACACTATTAACGTCGTGTGCATTTTGCGACAGGACATAGACACACACAGCAGCGTGCAACCGTTTGACGGCAAATCACATAATTACCTACTATATAGTAGGCGAAAGTCATGTATGTACATGCATTGGATGCAGCCCATTGCTACCGATAATAATAACTAGGGATGCGACGAATGTTCGGCAACCGAAATTATTCTGCCAAAAATAGCAAAAAAAAGCACTTTCTGTGTTTGGCCGAATAAGTGAAAAGGCCGGATAAATTTGACCGAACAATGACATGTTTGATGACGCAACCAAATGACCTAGCAACCAGAGTGAGATGCATGAATGTCACAACCTCCACATGAGGCAGCGCACTTGTAGAGATGAGGGGGCACATGCATGCATGAGCTATGTGCTCTTCGGATGTTGATAATCATGTAATTGTTTATTGTGGACACGTGCGTTTGTTTTGTTTCTGTTCTGGAGTATTCTGTCACGTTGTGAGACATAAGGGAGTAGAGTGCGGAAGCAGGTAAAGACGTATTTATTTAAGGGCAGGCAGACAAATCCAAATCGTAATTCAAAAAACGTAGTCAGGACAGGCAAAGGTTCGGTCGATCTGCAAACAGACATAAACGGGGCAAAGCAGGAATCAAAGTCAAAGAATCAAAAACAGGGTCACAACACAAAACAAGAAACATGAACTAGTACTATGGACTAGGAGCGAAAAAACCAGAGGGGACTAAATGAACTAATCTATAGTTTAAACTAACTAAATCTATGAAGGAACATAACATTAACAACATATCTAACTGTTGGGTTAATCTTAATCTACACACAATATCTCAACACGGAAAAACAGATCTCAGACACAGATATCATTTACTTGCAAGGAGAGAATGCCGAGAATCGATCATTTGACAATTCCCTACATGCTCTGAAGTTCCTCTGCATTCTCTCCTGACATTTATTGAGGAAAAGCCCTAGTTACAATCTCTGCTGTTTCGTCTCTAAGGGCGGAACAGACACAGACACAGAACAGCTTTGTTCTTTACACACACACACACTTCTAATGCAGTTAAGATGTGGTTATCTGTGAGTTCCGGCGTGACCTTCAAAACAGGAGCTGCCAGATGTCTTTTTGCTGAAGCTGAGAGGAGTAACCCGGGTGCGATTAGATGTTTTTTCTGGGAACAGAGAGGAACTGAAAAACATTCTCACACATACGCACATATTCTTTATGCATGG
>JAFFST010044828.1:19037-43860 GCA_022414735.1 Noturus placidus | reverse complement strand
GTTTAAAGAAAGAAGTTGGTACAGGATCGAGTATGCAGGTTGATGAATTGGCTGAAGAGATTATGGAAGCTAGTTCAGTCTCACTAAGTGGAGTAAAATATTCTAAACATTGATTTGATATTGCTATATTATTATCTATAGGGCTAGTTATAATACTGTCTGATTTTAATTTATTAGCCTGAATTTCACATCTAATATTGTCCACCTTATCAGTGAAGAATTTAATGAAATCTGATGGGAATGATAAATGATAAATAAGTGATTCGTCTTGTTGCATCACCACTTGGTGCATGCTGGGGTGTGCGATGAAAATAATTTCACTGTTCTGTAATGTATGTGTAATTAATAAAGGCTCATTATTATCATTATCATTATTCATCCATCCATCCAATTCTGAATCCCTCCCTCGTCGTCCGCAATTTCTCCTGATCAAATGTATCTACTAACATTCCTCCTTGTGTTCACTAATTATCTTCAGATCCTCGTCGAATTCCTGGATAATGGCGATTAAATCTGTACTTAGTCATGCATTAATAAAATGCTACTTATATATCCTACACAAACACACACACACACACACACACACACTCCATGTGTTATCTTCCAACTTCAAACCTCCTGATTTACATGCACGCTTAATATCATCCACTAGAGAAGAACAAAGCACAAAACAAGAAAGCATCCTCCTCCTCCTCCTCTTCATCATCATCATTCCCTTGTAGAGAGATCATTAGACAAAAGTGCTGTAAGTGTGTACTTATGGGAGATGTCGGCTTTACAAACGAGCAATTAATGCTCTAATAACCGAGTCCACACGAGAGCCTTAAAACAATCCACATCTGTTCACTTAAAGTCCAGACTCCCAACCGTCTCCCGTTCCTTGTTATTACAAAACGTCTTCTCTTTTTATTTCCTTTCGGTCTTTCTTGCTCTCCAGCCTAAGAGCGGATGTGAGTGCTGGCGTTGTGAATATTAAAGCTCTAGCAGCAGGAGGTGACAGTCTCTTTCCTGCACGTTCACACCCCTCGTGTTGCACAGCTATAATTATTTAATCTGACTGTTTCTCCGATTCCCACCGGAGGGCCTGAGCAGCGCTGCCATTCACGTTCACATTCACGCTCACACGCCACACGTCCCAGGATTTTATCGCTCTAGAACCCAACGTCGAGTCTGAACGAATACTCGAGTACTGACAGGCTGTGCCACGAGATCCTTCCTGTTTGTCATCAGCTTCTTCGTTGTTGTATTTATTCGTTGTTTACTTTCCATTTCTTTTATGCAAATTAAAAAAAAAATCATAAAAACTCAATTGAGGTGGAAAAGTTTATTATTATTATGCTGACTTTCAAGGGCAGTGGTTTCTAATTTGTTAAAGGTTCTGGGTTCTTGATCAGAAGGTCAGGAGAAGGTCAAGCCCCAGCACTGCTAAATTACCACTGTTGGGCCCTTGAGCGCGGCCCTTAACCCTCAACCACTCAGGTGTATGAATGAGATAAACGTAAGTTTATCTGCGACTTACATGAAAACACTTTTTAGTTTCTGAATGATGAATCACATTTGTTCTCAAGATTATTAACTTCCATCCATCCTCTACCGCTTATCAGGGTCACGGGGAACCTGGAGCCTATTCCAGGCATCGGGCACAGGGCGGGGTACCAGTCCATTGCAGGGCACAATCACATACACACTCACACACACATTCATACACTACGGACACTTTAGATACACCCATCAGACTACCATGCATGTGTTTGGACTGGGGGAGGAAACTGGAGTACCCAGAGGAAACCCCCAATGCACGGGAAGAACATCCAAACTCCACACACACATGGCCCCGGCGGGACTTGAACCACGGGCCCTGGAGGTGTGAGGCGAACGTGCTATCCACTAAGCCACCGTGTGCCCCAAAGGAACGTACAAGCGTTAAGATAAACCTGCGATTTTTCTTGCATCAGATATGTTCTCATCACGTGATGCGATAAGCAAACAAAACCGGAAAATGAACCGATGGACAAGAATTAATTTTAGATTGTGTATATATCGGTGACGTGTCAAGTGGACGGTCCAGGCACGATTACAGGACATCTGGAAGATTTTTCTTTAAACTTAACATTACAGAGATTCACCTCTGACTGTTCCACAGCGCTGACACTGGAGACTCCTTCCATAAATGTTACATAAACACAGCCTTATAGATCAACGCTTACACTCTGTTTATTATTATTATTATTATTATTATTATTATTATTATTATTATTATTATTATTATTACTGGAAACGATGATGATGATCAATCATAACAAGCCTGCTGTTCTAAAATTAATTAATCAACACCTTCTGACCAATCAGGATCCAGAATTCGACAGTGCTCTGTGTGTGTGTGTAAACGTTAATATACGCTCAACAATGTACACAGCGTTGCTGGAGACACCATAACAAGCAGCATAAATAATTCATACGTAATTTAAAATGAGCAAATCAAACAGAATGTTGCACATCAAAGGGCAGCTTCGTAAAATATTTTTTACAAAAAAAAATCATTTTTATGGAAAGGCAAGGAGGAGGAGGGAGGAAGGAGGAAGGAGGAAGGAGCAAGGAGGAGGGTGTATTTTGCATGTAAAAAGTGGAACATGTATATTTATTAATGGAGAACGTTGTGATTTCCCGGCTGGCACAAATCCTAACACTTTTTCCAGCATCGACGGTCACGAGGAAGCGATTCTGAGACAGAAGGGAAAATGTGTAGAAAGTAAGACTGGGTTCACAGCTTTCTTTTTTCTCTCTCTCTCTCTCTCTCTCTCTTACTCTCTCTTTCTGTGTGTGTGTGTGTGTGTGTGTGTGTGTGTGTGTGTGTGTGTGTGTGTGTGTGTGTGTGTGTGTGTGTGTTCATTCCTCTAATACAGCTCTGATAGTAACGGGGCACTCTGACAGTGTGAAGCACAAGTGTTTGCTTCAGGAAGTACCTAGAGATGTTAAAAAAAACCTCTAAAACAGGCATAGCTCTCAGCTGAGCAAACACACATACACACATACACACACACACACACACACACACACACACACTGCCAACGTCAATGACAGTAAAGAGGCTATGAAAACTCAATTTTTACACAATTTCCTATTTCATGCAGAGTGGCTTCACGTGTGCCAACGACCACAAGGACACGTTTACTCTACATTCTCCAAAAACACTTCACTCAGCTTAACTCTTTCTCTCCTCACACACACACACACACACACACACACACACACACACACACGCACGCACACACAACCTACAATAATATCTAGTATATAACATATATAATAATTATTGCGTACATAAAGAGAAAACCCGTATGATCACCTCACAATATGCAGATTAATTCATGAATCCATTAAACAATCGACATCATCAACCTAATCAAGCTAATCAATGAATCACAAGATCAACAAATCAGCCACTTACAATTCATTCATCCGTCAATAAATAAAACAATCAGGCAAACATTGAATGAATGAATGAATGAATGATTAAATCAACTCATCAACCTCATAAATAATTCACTGATCAGATAATTAATGAATCAATAAATAATAATAATAATCATCATCATCACCATACATTATACTTATAACTAATAGTGTTCTGGCTCGTTGTTGAAAATCTGTCAGCTTTGGTTTTGACATCATAGTCGATATTCCTTCCTGCAAACAACTCTGAACTAATAATACACCTTTTAATGATAATAATAATAATAATAATAATAATAATAATAATAATTATAATAATAATTCATGTAATGTTTAAAACTTAATGCATACGTATGTACATTTTTAAAGAATAATATAAGAAGAAAATAAAGTTAACAGTTTTCTTTTCTTTGTGTGTGTGTGTGTGTGTGTGTGTGTGTGTTTTAGATCTATGTGTGTTAGCTTCTTGGTCATGAACTAATGATAATTAGTTGTTGCACTTTACTGTGAACAAATCACATAAGAATGGAAAACACTTGTGTAATTGTACTTTGTTACCATATTGAAGTATTGTTTAATCAAATTTATACACGACTCAAATGTTATGGATATAGATTTTAAATGTAGGATTTTATCCCTAATGAGCAGTCAGAGGAGACGGTGACGAGGGAAAACTCCCTGAGACGATATGAGGAAGAAACCTTGAGAGGAACCAGACTCAGAACTCATCTGGGTGACACCGGATAGTGTGATTATAAATAAATACACCCCTTCTATAAATGTGCTAATACTACATGCTCAAATCGTGCAACGAGGAAGACGTAGACATGAGGGCTCCCAGCGACACCATCCAAACATCCCAGTTCACGTCAACACTCTATTCCTGTGAGCCTCTAGATCTGCTCCTTCACTTAAGAAAAGAAAACAATTCACAAAAAGCTTGAGTAAACAAATATGTTTTCAGCCTGGACTTAAACACTGAGACTGTGTCTGAGTCCCAAACACTAGTTAGAAGGCTGTTCCATAACTGTCGGGCTCTATAAGAAAAAGCTCCTCCCCCTGCTGTAGCCTTCACTATTCCTGGTACCAACAAATAGCCTGCACCTTTTGATCGAAGTAGGCGTGATGGATCATAAAAGACCAAAAGTTCGCTCAAAGATAAAAATTCAATGAGTAGCTGAGGTAAGTTTAATTCATTTCAGGTAAGTTTCTCTAACCTGACGTAACTTTTGCTGATTTGCTAACACTATCTTGCTATAATTGCTATAAAGGTTTATACTAGCACCGATTCCAGTAGGTAATGTATTTGACTAGGCAGCAATTTAAGTTTAAAGATAAGTTTTGCTAATTTGCTAACACTAACTGACTATATTTAACTATATTAGCCAATTTTTTTTTCCTGATAACATGTTAGATGGCATCAGTTCCAGTAGCTGATGTAATTTGCACCAGAGTGCGGTGTGGAGCTTTAGGACGAGTGTCATTGGTCTTACCTCAGTAAAATATTTCAATATGCTCGAGTAAACAAAGACTCTATCTCCATCTCCATCTAATTTAATAAAAACGGAGGTAAGTTTAGCTAATTTGAGGTAACTGTTGCTGATTTGCTAATGCTGTTTGGCTATAATTGACTAAGGTTTAGACTGGCATTGATTCCAGTAGCTAACGCAATTGGCTTGGCAGCAAAGTAAGTTTAGAGGTACATTTTGCTAATTTGCCAACACTAACTTCCTACATTTAACTAAGCTAGCTGTGATTGCCTACAGTGTGGTACTTGAGGACAAGAACCCTGGTCTTACCTCAGGTAAATATTGCAGTAAGCAAAGCATTGTATCAAATGAGGCACATCCTTTACCTCTGTAAAATACATGAACTGTTAGAATGTAAAATTTTGGGGTCTAATTTAAAAAAGCACTTGTATGTTTGATATAAAATTAAACTTGCTAACTGCTCATTTGCTAACATTATATAGCTCACATTTACTTTAAGTTAGCTTGTTTCACAAACATACTCTTCTCTCATGGATATCAAACATGGATATACAAACACAACATGGGTTTATCGTGGGTTTATAGGTAACACACAGGCCAAATTCCCTTAGTCATTCATAACATTGGGCAAGAGCGAGGAATATAACTGTGATGTGCGACAAAAGGTTGTTCAGCTTCACACAATGGGGCGTGGCTATAAGAAAATAGCACAAGCATTGAAAACGCCCATTTCCACCACCAGGGCAATAATTAAGAAGTTCCAGTCAACTGGAAATGTCTATACTCAACACACTCTCAACACACTGTGAAGAGGACGGGTTGAGTGGATAAAACATCTCCAAGGATCACAGCTGGAGATCTGCAGAAGTTAGTTGTGTCTTGGGGTCAGAACCTCTCCAAAACTCCAATCTGAAGTCTCCTACATCACCACAAGGTGTTTGGAACGGTTTCAAGAAAAAACTTCTACTCTCATCTAAAAACAAACGATGGTCAGATGAAACCAGAATAGAGCTTTTTGGTAATAAACACCAGAGGAGGTTTTGGAGCACACACAGAGGTAGCCATATGGAAAAGTACCTCATGCCCACGGTTAAATATGGTGGTGGATCTTTAATGTTCTGGGGATGTTTTTCCGCCAGAGGACCTGGACATTTTGTTAAGACACATCGCATCATGGACTCTATCAAATATCAACAAATATTAAATGAAAACCTGAATGTCTCTGACCGAAAGATTCAAATGGGCTGTGGTTGGATCTTCCAGCAGGACAATGATCCAAATCATCATCATCAACACAAAAAGGGTTTACTGACCAGAAAATCAAGGTCCTGCCATGTCCATCCCAGTACCCTGACCCGAACCCCATAGAAAACCTGTGGGGTGAACTGAAGAGGAGACTCCACCAGCGTGGACCTCGAAATGTGAAGGATCTCGAGAGATTCTGTATGGAGGAACGCTCTCAGATCACCATGTATTCTCCAACGTCATCAGGCATTATAGGAGAAGACTCAGAGCTGTTATCTTGGCAAAGGGAGGTAGCACGATGTATTGACTCAAAGGGTACCAAGGGAGTCAAGGACTCGGGTTTAGTTCCGTTATGATGTGCTTATGGTCTAACACGGCATGATGTGTGCACATGTTTGCATTGCTTTAACCCCTCTCTGTAATTCCTGCCTTCTCGCACACCGATTGGTCGATTATAAAAGCTTGCAGCAACTATTGGCCAAATTTCTGCCTCTCAACCGTTATCCTCCTTATGGTCTAATCCAGCAAACACGCGAAGGTGAAGCAATGTGGTGTTTGGCGTTAAACAGTCGAAACAACGCCCATGACCATATAAGTTTCACTCGTGGCATCTGATATTTTATTTTATTCCATGGACATTCAAAAGAATGTTGGAAAAAATGTAAACAAATAAAATAAAAATTCTGAATAAACCCTGTGATATCACACATCTAAAGCTCTTATGTTAAAACACAACCCTCTTTTCCCTCGTCTGTGCTGAACACATCATGATTATTTATGTACAGCTTCATTAAAATAAACAGATTTGTTTTAGCGTTGCAGATTTCCACAGGGTGAACAGGATTTCCCAAGTTTACAGTTTAATCAAAGGACTTAACAATTGACATTTTCGTGGCATTTTCATCGCCGACTGATCAATAAATCCATGAAGCCAGACATTCCCGAGCCGATGGAGAAGCATGCGGAATTACACAGCTGACTGATGGAAAGAAAAAGGTTTCTCTAATCGTCCCACCATGCTCCAAATAAGATTTTACTCACATTCTCTACAATAACTCAATATTATAAATATTTAATATTAACAAATTTCCAAAAAGAAAAGATAGAATTGGGGCAAAATTCAAATAATGATGCTCTACATTATAAATATACATTACATGTTTTTTTTTTTTTTGCTTTGTTTGTTTTTTTTATTTAATGTTCAGTTTAACTGAAGATTGCCATTAAATAAACATTCATGTTTGTTAATATTTTTCTCACATGAAGAGCAAAAAAATATATAATAAAATACTACTACTACTACTACTACTACTACTACTACTACTACTAATAATAATAATAATAATAATAATAATACTACTACTACTACTACTACTACTACTACTACTACTACTACTACTAATAATAATAATAATAATAATAATAATAATAATAATACTACTGCTACTACTACTACTACTACTAATAATAATAATGCTACTACTACTACTACTACTACTACTACTACTACTACTACTACTAATAATAATAATAATAATAATAATACTGATAATGATACTAATAATAATAATAATAATAATAATACTACTACTACTACTACTACTACTACTACTACTACTACTAATAATAATAATAATAATACTACTACTACTACTACTACTACTACTACTACTACTACTACTACTACTATTACTACTACTACTACTAATAATAATAATAATAATAATAATACTACTATTACTACTACTACTACTACTACTACTACTACTACTACTACTACTAATAATAATAATAATAATAATACTACTACTACTACTACTACTACTACTACTACTACTACTACTACTACTACTACTACTACTACTACTACTACTACTACTACTACTACTACTAATAATAATAATAATAATACGTATAATAATAATAATAATAATAATAATAATAATAATAATAATAATAATAATAATAATAATAATAATGGCAAAAAGGCACCATTTTAAAAATAAAGAAATAGAGAAACAGTTTGCAAACTCTTAAGAAATACAGAAATATGGATGAATTTTATCCAGAGATAAATATCGAGATAAACAAAGACATGGACAAGCAGTACATTTGAGGGTTATCATAAATGAAATGAATTTGATCAAAATGATCCTGACCATATGAAGAGTTTTAAAGAGGATTTAGGGATTTTTATTTCTAATATTTTAAAAGATTTTCTTACTGGACTTTATTCAGTGAGCGCGCGTCAGGACGAAAACAGCCAAATGGTGGCGCCACAAAATCATAAAAAACTGACTGTGGAGTCAGAGCTAGATCCTGTGTGTGTGTGTGTGTGTGTGTGTGTGTGTGTGTGTGTGTGTGTGTGTGTGCAAAGCTCCTGACTGAAGAAGCAGAAAACAGTTCTCATTTTCATCTCCGCCGCTGGGCTTAGGAGGTGAGGATGAATAATGCGTAGATTCAGCTGTGCAGAAACAGAATCACACTGCTCACTCACAGACAGAGAAAATCAACAACCTTTCCTTCCATTACACACACACACACACACACACACCACACACACACACACACACACACACACACACACACACAGCAGCACCAGTGTGAGATTGCCTCGGTGCGTGTGTCACCGGCACCCTGACACTTTTTTCAAGTAAGGCCGACTTCTGCTCCATCACCTCGCTCAACGCAGACAGGACCACGGAGGCGTCTTTGCCATAAAATACGTGTTATTTCGAGCAAACTTTTGCACAAAGAGACGACAAAGTGTAAAACAAATTCCCCAGAGCCTCCTACTGCACCTATTAGACTCACTATTGAAAAGAATATTTTGGAACAATCACACGTGATGATGAAACGTGATCACGTGTAGAGAATATCTGACTACATCGTGAAGCTAAATCAATCATGTGCATGAAAATGAATGATGCCTTGGTGGGGAAAAAAAATCACATGGACAAGATATTAATCATGGGCTGTAAAAATCACATAGAAATAAATGAATCGTGTCGCAGATCACATAGAAATGAATGAATCATGTCAAAGATCACTTAGAAATAAATGAATCACTGTAAAAATAAATCACAGAAATGAATGAATCATGTCAACAATCACATATAGAAATAAAAGGAATCATTTTAAATAATCACAATCAGAAATAAATGAATCATGTGTCACAGATCACATAGAAATAAATGAATCATGTCAAAGATCACATAGAACTAAACGAATCATGTGTCACAGATCACATAGAACTAAATGAATCATGTGTCACAGATCACATAGAAATAAAAGGAATCATTTAAAATAATCACATGCAGAAATAAACGAATCATGTCAAAGATCACATAGAAATAAATGAATCATGTCAAAGATCACATGTAGAAATAAAATGAATCACTGTGTCACAGATCACATAGAAATAAATGAATCATGTCAAAGATCACTTAGAAATAGATGAATCATGTCAAAGATCACATAGAACTAAATGAATCATGTCAAAGATCACTTATAAATAAATGAATCATGTCAAAGATCACATAGAAATAAAAGGAATCATTTAAAATAATTACATGTAGAAATAAAATGAATCACTGTGTCACAGATCACATAGAAATAAATGAATCATGTCAAAGATCACGTAGAAATAAATGAATAATGAAAAATGAATAATATGAATAATCACATGTAGAAACAAAGGAATCATTTGAAATATTCACATTTAGAAATGAATGAATCATGTGTCAAAAATCAGATGGAAAAAAATGAATCATTTGAAATAATCACAATTTATTTATTTGTTTATTTTAATCTGTGATTATGTGGAATATTTCAGATAACAGGGTTGAGTGAATGAAATAAAATGTACCTTTTTTTGATAACCTGTAATGAATGATTTGTGGAAAAGGATGCTCAGCGCAAGAGATATTAAACGGAGTTACACCTTACTGCAAAATAATTTCTGAAGTATTTTAATGATTAGTTTTGAAGGAAAAGTGAATCATCGTGAGCTGTGGCAGGAAAAAAGGCTGTTTCTTTAATGATGTTGATGTTTTCTGAATGTTCTAATGTTTTTATTTGAAATGTGCAAAGGATGCTGTGAAAGAAACGTATAACCCTATGAAGGAAAAACCATGTACTTTTCACACGTAAATGACAAGTCATTGCATGCCCTGAAATTCCACGTGAACTCAAGTAAACACGTGTGAAATCATGTGACTAAGATGTGATAAATAAAACCACATGCCCTACATGTGAAAAATCAATCATGTAAAAAAAGAGTCAGTGTAAAAAAAATCAGTTTAATGAACATGAATGACGCGAAAAAACATTCACCGGAAAAGGAGACGTGTTTATCATTTTCTAAATACGCGGTATCTTAGAATAGAAATGGTCCTTTACGCCATACACACGCTGTCTGCACTTACTCTTTGTGAAAATGTATTAGATTTAATTCTGATTATTTGCTATGAAACAAGATCATGGCAGCTATTTTTAAATAAGTCCAATCTGGCAACCCTGTTATTAACTGTCCTGTCATGTCCTATCCTCTATGGAATATCAAACCAGCATGAATCAATAATAAATACATACATACATACATACATACATACATACATACATAAATAAATGTAATATAAGGAAGATAAATAAAGGAATAAATGACTTGATAAAACAAATTAAATTCGATTTAATTTAAAATTTTATTTTTGCAATACTTTTTTTCCAACATTTATTATTTTATTCATTTATATTCATTCCTTTAAAATGTTATTTAATTATACTTTTATTTATTTTTTCCATTTATTTTTCTATTTATGTATTCCCGCATGTATTTAAATGACGAGGCGGTAATTGCGTAGCATCATTGGTCGAGAGCTCAGGTATAAGCGTAAGGTCTAACTAAGTGATAGAGATCAGAGTTTTCAAAGAAAATGGCGGCACGTAGCAACACGCTGTCCAAATTGCTGCGAGATGTAGAAGATCAACAGGAGAGTTGTAAGTTATTTTTACCGATTCGCATTATGTCGAATTATTTTGCAGTAACCACGATGTTCTAGAAATAGTGTACCATAGAGTTCAATATATATATATATATATATAAAATTTCTGCAGGTTTGGTCCTCCATAGTCCTCCTCCGTCACTGAAATTGTCTATAGCGTGAGCATGGGGCAGAGTGGTTCGTGCCCCTATGGGTCTCTATTAGCACTTGTTGCAGTTCCCATTTTTGACTACTAGGTGCAATTAAAAGCTCTGTGGAGCTAACTCTGTGCCTAGAAGCAAAATCAACAGAAAATCAACTTATATCTGTTAAATAGCTACATGTTAAACAGTCATTGGTCTCTCCAAAGAGGTTGTGAATGAGGACTTTATGAAGATTCATATTTGTTGAACAGTGGAGATAAATAGTGTCTTGCCGTACATTTTGTGCCATTAAGTTCTGAGATACGTTCTTTTGTTCCCTGTAGTTCCTAGTTCCTGGTTCAGATCCTCGCCTGTGTTCTGATTTTGGATTATATGCATTATCCTTGTTTGCTTCCACATGAATTACACTATGGGACTCTGAGTGTGATTATCGGATTTTACATGCTTGTGCCCTGTGTTCAAATGCCATGTTACAAATGGCATGTGTTGTAAAGAAAATTACTTATTGTTACATAGAGATTCATTTTTATCAAAGACACAAGTCCTGAAGGCTTATAGAGACATTACACAAATATGTACACACATTTATAACGTTTCCACTGTCTCCTGTTATTGCTCCCTTTCCTGCCATCTTGCTGAGTGTCCGTCTCAGGTAAACGTATTAACACCACAGCGCAGCGCCTATTAAACCTCACAAAGACACTAACATGTTCACATCTGCTGAATAACTCGCAGAAGAGTTCACCTTCTCTGGCCTCTCATAACCCTTATCCTCAGGTCAAAATCATCTAGTTTATGTAGAACTTTGAAAAAGGCATGTACATCACGGCGCGTTGAAATTCTAGATTCGGATTGGTGTTGATTAATGAAAGCCAAAGGTATTGCAAAAGCTTGGGCGGCTGTGGCTCAGTCGGTAGAGAGGGTTGTCCACTAATCCACTAATCGTAGGGTTGGTGGTTCGAATCCCGGCCCGGGTGATCCCATGCCGAAGTGTCCTTGGGCAAGACACTGAACCCTAAGTTGCCCCCGATGGCAAGCTAGCACCTTGCATGCAGCTCTGCTACCATTGGTGTGTGAGTGTGTCTCATTTGTAAGTCGCTTTGGAAAAATCCGCTAAATGAATAAATGTAAATATAAAAGCGTGTGTAAGCATTGATCTGTGAAGAAACACAGATGGAAGGAGTCTCCAGTGTCAGCGCTTTGTAACATTCAGAGGTAAAGCTGTAACTTTTAAGTTTTCCGACATCTTCAGGACGGACGAGTTTACGCTTCTTTCTGGTTTCCTGCTAACAAAAAATCGTCTTATTAATTTCTGAGAGAAAAAATAGAGCTGCGACACAAATGTAACCGCAAACGGATAAAAAGTGCGACATGCTGTTGTTTAATGAATTGAAAACTGAAAAATAAAAACTGTTGGCAGCTTGCTGTGGTTTGAGAGAAATGGAACACTCAGTGATGTCCTGTTACAGGAAAATAAAAAAAATAAAACGAATCATTTCTCATCGTCGGTATGAAATCAAAAGAGATGTTCTGGCTCAATAAGACGAGGGTTAAAATCAGCACCTTTAATGGATTTTCCTGGAGCGGATGTTTCGGACACTGGATTTGGCGGGCGTTCGCTCTGGGAAGCGTCGGGAGCTGAATTTTTAATTTTATCAGCAGCTCCTTTATCTTTTCCCAAACTCCAGCCCCAATTCATCCTGCCGCACTTACCATATGTTTTGTGATTGTGGTTTTGGAACAACACCGTGACATCTGGGTTATATCGGGCATCTGGGGAACGCCAAAGGAACTTCCACCGGCTGCGTATCTGAATTTACATCTACACAGCAGGTGCTGGTCGGGGCGGGGGTTTAGTAGCACCACCTCTGGAGAAGAACCTATCTTCTGAAGAATTCCTAAAGCGAGTGGAGCAATTGACAAACAAAAAGATTATTTTACATTTTGAACATAAACATATTTCTCAAAGCGTAGCTTTAAAAAAAAAAAAAAAAAAAAAAAAAAAACATTAACGAAAAAAATCTCTATCTGGTTCTTAAAAAAACTCTCCCAAGTTTTGACACATTTTCATAATAAAAGTTTTTATGCAATGTTTATAAATGTGTAATAAATAATAATAATAATAATTTATCAATTTGTATAGCACTTTTTACAATGGTACATTGTCTCAAAGCAGTTTTTACAGAAATATCATTTTTACATTTTTTTTTTTTTACATTTACAAGCGACTTACAAATGAGACACACTCACACACCAATGGTAGCAGAGCTGCATGCAAGGTGCTAGCTTGCCATCGGGGGCAACTTAGGGTTCAGTGTCTTGCCCAAGGACACTTCGGCATGGGATCACCCGGGCCGGGATTCCAACCTCCAACCCCACGGTTAGTGGATTAGTGGACGACCCGCTCTACCCACTGATCCACAGCCGCCCTAATAAAGGCATCGTTAAAATAAAGCGTCGCCCCGATTTTATTCGTCCCCCACAAAATCTCATTCTCGTCTACAAAACTGTCTCTTTGTGCTCATCTGAAAAACCAAAACAATCCTGTTCATGTGATACAGATAAAAATCAACAAAGCATCAATCGCAAAAAAAAAAAACAACAAACAAAACACTCCGATGTCAGATCTGATAAGTCTGTAAATATCGTGTATTAATATATCACTGGGTGAAATGACTTCTGATGGAACGTGAGGAAGATTCCAGCTTTTAACGTTGAACATAAAAGGAACGTCGCTGCACTAATTCATTACAGCGATTAATGGCTTCATGTCGCAGCTTTCATAAAGTGTTAGACTACATAAAGCGGTCATGAGGTCTCGCTTTAATAGCACACTGACAACAAAACAGGAAGTCATAAATATGTATTTATTGCCTGTGGGTGTTTGGGCGTGAAGGTGAAGTGGACCTCAGGAGACGCTTGGGTTAAAAAAAAAAAAACCCAAAGCCCCAGCGGACGTTCTGGGAAAAGATACACATATATGTTATAATTACACAGGGGATGATGTAATACTGATGAATATTCATTTTATTGATCTTAAATCAAGGTATTGCACATACAAAGCTTCCTGTTTGAGTTTTTTTAATTTCTGTATATCCAGGACCATTACACAGTGACGTCTAGAATCTCATTATGATTAAAAAAAAAACAACAACATTTGGATGTTGTAAAATGTCGTAATTTAGTAAATAAACGTATGAGGGAGGGACTAAACTTGAGAAGGTTTTAAGTAGGAATAAATCTAGAAAGAATATGAGGAAGTGACCACACAGGTCTCGGGATAGTGGACCAGCCCGGCAGTGAAGCCCGGAAATCGAAGCAAATAATTAACAAATGGTATAAATTTAAAGAGGAAATCATGGAAATGAGTCGAGTCTAAAATATTATTTGTGTAGATAATAAATGGAATATCAGCTTGAGTCCAGCTTGACCTTCACGTAACGTGTGACCTTCATGAAAACCTCACGTTTATTTCGTATATATAGTGAAATTTATCTAGTGCAAAAAAAATACAATTAAAAATAAAAATAAATGAGGAAATAAATGTCGGGAAATATCACTAGCTTTGGCTTTTTCTAATTGTGTGTGTGTGTGTGTGTGTGTGTGTGTGTAAGAGAGTGCAGGAGGGAATCATTAAAATATCAGATGTGCCACTGAGCCGCTCTTTAATTTGACACGTGCGCTTCAGGCAATAAACACGTGGGAGAAAATGACGGGGAGAAAATCGTAATCGCGGGTGAATACAATCTCATCTCTGGGGTGAGGAGGAGGAGACGGGATCGGTGTCTCAGGTACACGGTGATGGTTTGTTTGATCGTTATGCCGGAGCTGAAGAGCTGAGATAATTAGTCGCCGTTAGAGTTCAGCCTTGGATTCAGAGGTCGCTGAAAACATATCAGACGAGTGAACAATGCTTTTAACCCTTACCTGCTTGAAGATGGTAGTGATGGAGGCCTGGGGGGGTGGAAGGGGGAGACCGGGGGTGACGCGAGCTGTGGGATAATTGCTACAGTGATTATCTAAAGAGCGCCCAGAAATGCACGAGGTAAAAAGGGTTACATATGAGACGTGAAGATGAAAAAGAAATCACACACGTTTCACACCTGACTGTAAATAATACGTGATCACGTGTGAAACATTATTACAGGAAAATAAATAAATTACTTGTTTAACAACCCCCCCCCCCTCTCCCGGAAAAATTAATAAATAAATCCTTGGGGGGAAAATAATGCGTGAAAAATAAAAATACATGAGCTACAAGTAAAAGAAAAAGAAAAAAAAAACAACGTGTGAACTATAACATGTGACGTCCAAAATCACGCGTGTAAATTTTATGTGAATATTATTTTTACATTTATTCTTTATTTGTTTTGGAATCAATCAAGTTGTTCATTATTATTATTATTATTATTATTATTATTATTATTATTATTATTATTATTATTATTAGAAATGGGTTCCTTTGTTTAATTATCCAAAGGAACATTTCAAAGAGTGTATTAAATAAAGGTACTATATACCGAACACTTGTGAAATACATTTCCCTCTGATGGAACCCTTAAAGGTTCTATGTAGAACCCTACAGCAAAGTGTTCTTCCTACCAGAAACAGGGTAAACTGGTGTGAGTAAGTGTGTGGAACAAACTCCAAATTATTCCTCATTATTTACATCTTAATATCTAGAACTTGTCAGGAGTTTAACAGTTACGTCCTCATGATGTGATTCATCCCTGGTATTGTAAACTGTTAATAGAGTCTGTTGGCCCAGGTCTGTCATCCTTTTTGAGCAAATATTTACGAACCGGTTCTGTTCCTGCATGCATAAAAGTGGCCACTGTTACGCCTCTTCTTAAGAAGCCTTCCTTAGACACATCTGTCTTAAATAATTATCGGCCTATCTCTGTGGTTCCTTTTATCTCCAAGGTACTGGGAAAAGAATACGAATGAAATGACTGAAGTCTTCCAGTCAGGGTTTAAGAGTTTTTCACAGCCCTGAATCAGCACTGAATAAATGACATTTTAGTTGCTGCTGATGCTGGTACCTCTGTGATTTTAGTTCTCTCAGACGTATCTGCAGCCTTCGACACTGTCGATCGCACATTGCTCCTGTCTAGGTTAGAATCCTACTGTTACGTTATTATATATATGTATCATTGGTGTGTCTGTTTCCCTTTTTCTCCTCCCGCCTTCTCTAGACCCCGCCTACTGCATGCATCTTGTTCCCGCCTGCTCCAGCCTTGTGCGACGGGATTGGTTGCCAGCACGCTTCCGGATGCATACTTAAGCCTCATCAGTTCTCAGCCCAGGGCAAATCATTGACTTTGGGTTGTGTTGTTGGTAGTGCATTCGCCTGTTGTGACTAAATTTCCCCGTGTATGACTATTTCGCCTATTCTGACTAATTCGCTTGTGTATGACCATTTCGCCTGTTTTGACTTTGTTTATGCCATGTCCCATTACAGTTCACATCTGTGTATATGTGTATAATATTTTATTGTTTGAGTTCACTAATAGTCACCTTTGTAAATAGTGCACGGTTAGAGTGGTTAGAAGGAAGTCGGTGCCATTTGTGTTTCACCTTTTTCTCCTGTTTTGGGTTTAGCCAGGGAGTGAGTGAAGGTGTATTTTTGGTTTTCTTTTCTTGTAGTTTAGTAAGATCTTTCGGTGAAGTTGGAGGGACTTTTGTTTATTATTTTGGCCTGGCAGTCTTCTGAAGATAAAGACCACTGTGTGTGTGTATAAAATAAACAACCCAAACGCAATCTTTGTCTCGCCAACTTTTTCTTTTTTTTTTTGTATGTTGCGGCCTGACCTAGACCGGGTTCGTAACACCTACGTGGGGTTAAAAGGTTACGTTCTTAATTGGTTTAAATCGTCTTTATTTGACGCAATTTTACCTCCTCTGGTGCTCCCCTTGAATCCGGCCTTGCTCAGGGCTGTATTCTGGCATGCTACCCTTCAGGTTCGATTCTGAGAAAGTATGGCGTATCCCCCCCCATACTCGGATCTATTTGACGTTAAAAAGAAACGACCTTTCTGCAATACAAACGCTTTTATCTTGTGTCGATGAGGTTAAACTCTGGTTAGCCAGTAACTCTCAACGACTCCAATACCAAGGTTTTTGGTTCATCCGACAAATTTGAGTTTAATAATATTGCTCTGGGAAATTTGTTTGTTTTTAATTCTAATCGTGTACGGAACCTTGGTGTTTTTCTAGACAGTCGGTAATCGCTAGACAAATGTGTGTCCTCTGTCGATGCCTCTAGCTTTTTTATTTTTTTGGTACACTCTTAGAACAAAGGTTCCTTGAGGGTTCTGTAAGGGTTCATTGGAAAATTAAGGGTTCTTAGCTTCCTAAAAAGTTCTAATTAGAAGCCTTTGTGATTTATTTTGGGATTCTACATTCATAAAACCTGTAAGTGTGTAAGTGTTCCCTATAAGGGTTCCCAGAAGGACAACTTCAGGGTTCTATATTTATGTAAGATCAATTCATTTGAATGTAAAACATGAGACCTTTTTTTGTGAGAGCATTTCGTACAGTATGTGTGAGGAAATATTGAGCATTTTGCTTGTTATATAGAGCCCTATAGAACCCTGCAACTGTGTTTCTACATCAGAAAGGCTAAGAACCCTCAAACCCTTTTTTCCTATGTAGCAAAGTGCAAAGAGCGAAATGTTAAACTCCTGAGAGGTTCTAAATATAAAGAAGAAACTAATCCAGTTATTTCAGACACTCTTAGGAAAAGAGGTTCTTTTAAGGTTCATTAGACAATTAAGGGTTCATAACCTTTCTGATAAGGAAACTGTCATGCCTACACCAGGCTCCCCTCTCTGACTGTCATACTGACACCAGGCTGTCCTTCTATACTCCCCTCTCTATCTCTGGACTTCTAATCACCATCACCTGCACATGATCACACACATATCAAGGACTCCTTATAAGACTCACTCTCACGTTCATTTAACGTGCCCTCAATGCAGTTAGCATTAAGTACCACTATCCCCTTCCTCTGGTCCCTGCTGCCCTTGAAAATCTGAGAGGAGCAACTGTGCTCACCAAACTGGATTTAGGGAGTACCTACAATCTCATTTGTATCCGTCATTGAGATGAGTGGAAGATGGCGTTCATCACCCCTACAGGTCACTATGAGTAATGGATGATGCCATATGGGCTAGCCAATGCCCCCTCACTCTTCAAGGGGTTTATGACCGAGATTTTCCGACAGTATCTCTATTGGTTTGTCATTATCTACATCAACAACATACTTATCTATTCCACCAATCTGGCTGAGCACCAACGGCATGTACAACCAGTTTTCCAAAGTCTCCATAACCATCAGTTGTTTCTCAAAGCATAGAAGTGCCCCTTCCCTCAAGCCTCCGTACAGCTCCATTGTAGCTCCATTGACTTCCCTCCTCGGTAACATGCTTTTGACACTACCTTGGTCTCTGGAAGCATCCTCCAAAAACTACAGGAAAGGTTCACCTCAGCACTCATACTTTGACATCTGAATCCCTAGCTCCCATTCATGGTGGAAGTTGATGTCTCAACCATCAGTGTAGGAATGGTGCTCTCACAATGGCAAGGTACTCCTCCCAAACTATATCCATGTGCTTTTGTCACCCAAAAACTCTCAGCAGCAGAACAGAACTATGACATGGGAGCTGTTGGTGATCAAGCTGGTGCTAGAGAAGGGGAGCCACTTTCTGAGGATTCCCTTTATCCCAAGTAATTATGGTAAATTGGAACCTGGAATATCTCTGTGAGACAAAAAGGTTGAATGAGCCTTGCACAGAGCATGATACCAGGAATGATGGGCCTTGTTTTTCACCCACTTCAACTTCTCCGTTAAATACCATCCAGGGTCCAAAAAATCCCCCAAAGCCCATGCCCTGTCTCAGATTCCCTCCTCTGAGCCAGCCCTCACCACTTCTAAACCTTCTTCCACCATAGTCAGTCCCATCCACTGGACCCTGGACAAGCAGATATCCCAAGCCCGTAACAACAACTCAGCTCCCACCAAGTGTCCCCCTAATCATACCTATTTTCCCATGAGATTATGTAACCAACTGATAGACTGCATACATATATCCTTAGGCTCCGGACATCCTGGCATAGCACATACCCTCTCACCCTTTCAGAATCATTACTAGTGGCTTACCATTTCCCGTGATTTTTCGTCCAAACCTGCTCAGACTGTTCATTGTCTAAAGTTCCTTACCATCTACCAGCTGGAAAGCTCCTTCCTTTGCCTGTTCTGTGGTCACACTTAGGAGTAGATTTCATCACTGAATTACATGCCTTCAATGGTTACACGTGTGTGCTGGTTGTAGTAGAACGCTTTTCTAAGGTACATTGAAGGACCTTCCTACTGCCCTGGAGACCATGGAAACACTGTACTAATATTTATTCTGAAATTATAGCTTTTTTTAAACTCCTGGGGTCGACTGTCAGCCTCTTCTCAGGTTACCACCTGCAGTCGAATAAGCAAACTGAGAGGAAGATCCAAGAGATCTGACATTTCCTGTGAACATATAGCCATCAGCATCAATACCACTAGAGTTGCTAACTTCAAGGAAGTTTGAGTCTGAGTATGCCCACAATGCCCTACATCAACTAGCCACCAGCCTCACTCCATTCCAGTGCATACTCAGCTTCCAACCACCCTTTACCCCATAGTCAGGGGAACCACCTGATGTACCGGCAGCAGACCATTGGTTTAAGGAGAGTGAGAGGGTCTGGGCCTATGCACATGTCCATCTCCAGAAGAGCCAGGCTGATGCTCAACGTTCAGCAACACCACAGCACCAACCTGAGCAGAAGGTATGGGTTTCCACTAGAGACATCTGGCTCCGGCTAAGTCCACTTTTACATCGATCCCTTGTATTTTGGAACACATTAATGCAGACACATATCACCTTCAATTACCCCTTCAGTACCAGAGTGGTTAGAGTTCAAGTACCCCTCAGAGTCCGGTGAGGATGAGGAACCCCCTCCAGTGCTGCTTCTGGAGGATGGTCCCATGTACACCATACATGATATTCTGTATTCCCGATGCTGAAGGGGTTACCTCGAGTACCTGGTCGACTTTGCAGTTGATCAGGATGACAATTTAAACCCCACTTTACTTTCACGCTGATCATCCTGGTCGTGCATCTTCCTGTGGAAAACTACTTCTCTTTATCTCTCAGTTTAGTACATCTTCTTCTGTTTTTGTTGCGTGACTTGCCCCGACGTTTACTTTGCAGCTCAGCTTTGTTCCCTCTCCGTCGCCGTTTCATTCATTCAGTCCATCGTCATCATCTGTGTGTAGTCCACTTAGTAACAGGAACACTCTGGGCTCTCCATTTTAAAAACCATTAAGAGCTCTACATTTTTTAAGAGGGTGTAATAGGTAAGAAATTGTAAGTGTTTCATTTCAATGTGCAACACGAGAAGTCTTTTTGTGTGTAAATGAGGTAGCAAAGTGTGACTGTAGAAGCATTTTGTGTGAATGTGAGTAGTAAAAGTTTGATCTGTATTTGTTATTAATATTTGTATACGTGTGTGCATGCATGTGTGTGAGAGAGCATTTAGATTGTGAGTCAGTCTGTACAGGATTTTCCAGAGTTTTCTGTGATTGCATTCAAAAATGCCTAATTTTGATGTGGCTTTATTTATTTTTCTTAAAAATTCACATTTTTTTTTTTTTTTGCGGAAAACTACTTGAATTACCGAAATCACAACTGCACGCTCTTTCGTATCGATGTTTGTTGGTAAGCGAGACCTTTTACCTTTTAGGTCCTCCGAGTATTGTGGAGTTTCCTGCGGGGACTGACAAGTTAGAGTGTGAGTAACACCAGAATTCCAGAAACTCTGCTTTACTTGGAAACTCAGACTTGGATGTTCTCGTGCCCTACTGAAGTGCTGTTACTTTACCAGGTAGAGTTTGAGGAGGGGAAAAAAAGAAAGGAAAAAGAAATAAAGGGCCTTAAAGACTGTTTTCACATGCAGGAACAGAACCTGCTGTTTTAACTGTAATGCAGTCGTAAAAAATTCAGGGATTTCGCTGCACCATGTGGAACACGAGATGAAAAAGAATGCTTATCACACAGATGCATTATGTCAACACCTCCACACTTGCCTCGCCTCATCTCGCCTCGCCTCGTCTCGCCTCCCCCGTGAGCTCCAGCGGTCTTTAGGAGTAACTTTGGGCCACCGGCGATCAAAAGATGACAGGAAGTACTCCAGAGAGACCCTCATGCAGTATTAGAGTCTGACAGCGGTGTATAAATAATACGGCACATAATGCAGCATGCGAATGTTGGTGCGGCCCACCAGGGCTTTCAACAGGTGCACATTTCCACTTTGTTCGACAAAGAGGCCCATCTTTAGCGCCGAGTCGCATCTGAAAGCTTCTCCTGATCATTCTTTTATGGGAACCTCTCGCTTGGAGAGCACTATATTCACAGAACGTCATGATAATAGAGCGGTTGGGGAAACGTTGGAGGAGAGGTTAGATGTCGGAGTGAATACATTTACAGCGACGCCCAGGGGAGAGCGGGGCAGAGCGACACACTCTACACACACACACACACACCCACACACACTCTAGTGGCAGCAAAACCCATCGTTTGTGTGTGTGTGTGTGTGTGTAGCAATGGTCATGACCTCGATTCTTCCCTCTCCATCACTGATGTAGTAACTTGCGCTATTGATGCAGGTAGTGTAAAGAACAAATCGCTGAATGGAGGCAAAACACTAAAAAGCCTTTCATCAGCTGGGTTACTTTTACCGACTTACGCCTGAATAGAGCACCGACGGTGGTCTGAAAAGAAATAATACAGTGGGGGAAAATGTGACCTTCGACATGTTTCACAAGAACAATTTTGATTTATTTATTTTTTTATATATAAAGGTTGAACAGAAGAGAACATGTTTTCAGGACATGTGGTGCTCTTTGTCAAATATAAACCGAAAAAAAAAAATAAATCGGTATTTTATTGTCCTTCAGAAGCCAGGTATAAATTCGTACTTTCGTGGTACGTTAAAGTTCTTTCAGCATTCATTCCTTAAGACACTACGGTATTTTAGCATTTCCTCATGATCCCGTAGCAACCGTCGCTCAGGAAGCAGCAGAAAATGAAATCAGAAAAAAATTAACAATGATATCTAACGAATAAAACAGCATAGAGTGGTGTGATGAAGCATCTTATATAGCCGTAATTTGCTAAACAATTCCAATCTGATTCATTAAAGAACGTCACGTCATACTTTTTATGCATTTCTAGTTACAATTAATGTCCATGAAACAAGCTCACACTTACTCATGTTGAAGTTACTGACTGTTACAAAGCACTGGCGCTGCAGACTCCTTCCATAAATAAACGCTAAATATACATCTCCTTATAGAAAAGGTCACCACTCATCTATCATGCAAGTATCAACACTTACACACGCTATTTAATTCAGATCCAAATCCAGACTTCGGCAGACTCTGTACTCTGTAACTTTTACAATTTAAAGTTGTTTGCAAGCAGAAAATATTCGCACTTCTTGTTCTTTGCATGAATCCACAACAGGACTGTATAAATTAAAAGCGTTTAAAAAATGTCATAAATAATAAAATACACGGGCTATTTTCCCCAGCCCTGTTTGTGCCTCATAAATAAATGATTTGTTTTTCAACGTCGCCGTACAAAAGCCAGAGACTCGTCTCGCACATTCTTAATTATTTCTTAATAAATGTCAAAAACTGACGGAAGAACGAAATGAGATGAGAGAGGAGAGAAAGACAGAAAAAGAGAGAGAATGAAAGATTGAGCTGTCTCTTGTTTAGGTCTGGCAGTAACGCTGACTCAAACCAACAACGTGTGAAGGATTAATGATGGAAATTACGCTCTGCTGATAAACTACTACAATTTCAGATCTGAGCTCCTCTTTTTTTTCTGTTTCCTGAGGAAGAACTTCACTTTCTTTCATGTAAACAGCCAATATCCCGGGATATTGTCCCCCTCTCCACATCATCCTCTCATCCACTTCTACCTTATCTCCTAATTTACTCATCCCCTTGTACCTTATCTCCTCATCCTCTCATCCCCTCTACCTTATCTCCTCATCCTCTCATCCCCTCTACCTTATTTCCTCATCCACTAATCCACTCCTACCTTATCTCCTCATCCTCCCATCCCCTTGCACCCTCATCCTCATGCCCTCTCTGGCTGTAATTAGAATCTGCCGCAAAATGTAATGAAGGAAAGCAGAGAGGAGGTTTATTTTACCAGAAACCACATAACATCTGTAATACAAATACTCCACCTATCTAACCACAGTGCTGTCAGAGAGGCCGGGTGATGTAGCTCTCTCTCTCTCTCACACACACACACACACACACACACACACACACACACACACACACACACACACAGCAGTCGTGACACCAGACCTGCTATTAACAACCCCGTCTATACAACAAGCACTATTGGCGGAATATAAGTCTAAAACCTAGCAGAGAAATTTTCTTGTTCATAAAAAGTAAAAACTTCTGTGCAACCTGATCTCGAAAAAAAAAAATATTGTAGCTGTATGTTGTTTAAAGGTATAAAACAAGCTTATTAACAATCCGAAGATTACCCAGCAAAGTATTTCAGTGAATCAAATACTTTATCAGAGATAATAAACATACCATAAATTAAAAGTGTTTTAGATTTTCAAGGTTACAAACATCAAGTCCCCCCCATAGTAACTTCTTTAGAGTGTCATGAGCGTACTGTTAGAAAAAAAAAATACTTATAATATAAAGATACTTGCAACCATTTATACTGGAACGTTTGTTTGCTTTTTGTCATTTTATATCAAAACAAATCACAGAGAGCTCCAGCGGATTAAAGTGAAGAATTTGATTATCTCCGTTTTCCCTGATTACACGCCTAAGATAGCTCGGGCTCGAGCTGCATTTAATGAGGTTCGGCGTCAGCTTCGTGATGTTGAGGGCGCTCGGTATGGAATACTTCACCCAGCTCGGCTTTGCATTACACATAACGGTGTCCAGAAGGACTTTATTTCAGCGGAGGAAGCAGGAGAATATGTGAAACTCTTGACATCAGGATGAAGTGTATCACCTGCACTGCGGCGTGGTTTTTTATTTTTGAATTTTTATTTTTTTTTAAGTTAAAGTTATGGACATTATATCTGTTATTGTGCGCAGACTGTTTATCAGATTTGAAGTCAGTAGGGGATTTCTCTTACTGAAATCTTTAGTTTTGGTAAGGGTTGGTTAGTTCAGCGTTCTTTCCGAGTGGTTGTCTCAGTGTGGACAACTTTATTTGTAGAGGGATACACTGCTGTCTCCTTTGGGTTCTGGAGACTTTGGGTGTTTTTTTTTTTTTTAAGGGTTTTTGGGGGGAGGGAAATCACTCCGGCTCTAATTGACTATTTATATCCCTATGGTTTACTTTATTAGATGGTTGGTAGTGATTTTGATCCCAGCACGGCGAGGACAGGCATTTTA
>JAFFST010044828.1:7500-18804 GCA_022414735.1 Noturus placidus | reverse complement strand
TAAACTGTTATCGGGGTAAAAAAAAAAATGTTGATTCTGTATTGATATATCTTGTTGTACTCTGAAAAGGGTATGAGAATCAATAAAAATTGTTATGACAAAAACAAATCACATCAACCCTGTAACACCTAACGTCACCTCCTAAAGCTTTTTATATATACCAGAGACTCGAGTCGCTCTTAAGTCACAAAAAAAATACTCAAGACTTGACATGGACTAGTGAATACCTGACTCGAGACTTGACTTGGACTCGTGAATACCTGACTCGAGACTTGACTTGGACTCGTGAACACCTGACTCGAGACTTGACTTGGACTTGTGAACACCTGACAAGAGACTTGACTTAGACTTGTGAACACCTGACAAGAGATTTGACTTGGACTCATGAACACCTGACTCAAGACTTTACTTGGACTCGTGAACACCTGACAAGAGACTTGACTTGGACTCATGAACACCTGACTCAAGACTTTACTTGGACTCGTGAACACCTGACTCGAGACTTGACTTGGAATCATGAACACCTGACTGAAGACTTGAAATGGACTCATGAACTCCTGACTCGAGACTTGACTTGGACTCGTGAACACCTGACTCGAGACTTGACTTGGATTCGTGAACACCTGACTCGAGACTTGAAATGGACTCGTGAACACCTGACTCGAGACTTGACTTGGACTCGTGAACACCTGACTCAAGACTTGGAGTCGTGAACAGCTGCCTCGAGACTTGACTTGGACTTGTGAACACCTGACTCGAGACTTGACTTGGATTCGTGAACACCTGACTCGAGACTTGAAATGAACTCGTGAACACCTGACTCGAGACTTGACTTGGACTCGTGAACACCTGACTCAAGACTTGGACTCGTGAACACCTGACTCGAGACTTGACTTGGACTCGTGAACACCTGACTCGAGACTTGACTTGGACTCGTGAACACCTGACTTGAGACTTGACTTGGACTCACCTGACTTGAGACTTGACTTGGACTCGTGAACACCTGACTCGAAACTTGAGTTGGACTCGTGAACACCTGACTCAAGACTTGACTTGGACTCGTGAACACCTGACTTGAGACTTGACTTGGACTTGTGAACACCTGACTCGAAACTTGACTTGGACTCGTGAACACCTGACTCAAGACTTGACTTGGACTCGTGAACACCTGACTCGAGACTTGTCTTGGACTCCACCTCAGAGACTTGAGACTTGATTTGGACCTCATAGACTTGAGCCTTGACTTAGACTCCACCTCAGAGACTTGAGACTTGACTTGGACTCCACCTCAGAGACTTGAAACTTGACTTGGACTCCACCTGAGAGACATTGAGACTTGACTTGGACTATACCTCAAAGACTTGAGACTTGACTTGGACTCCACCTCAGAGACTTGAGACTTGACTTGGACTCCACCTCAGAGACTTTAAACTTGACTTGGACTATACCTCAGAGACTTGAGACTTGACTTGGACCTCAGAGCCTTGCAACTTGACTTGGACTCCACCTCAGAGATTTGAGACTTGACTTGGACCTCCGATGCTTGAGATTGACTTGGATTCCACCTGAGAGACTTGACTAAGACTCCACCTCAGAGACTTGAGACTTGACTTGGATTCCACCTGAGAGACTTGAGACTTGACTAAGACTCCACCTCATAGACTTGAGACTTGTCTTGGACCTCAGAGACGAGAGCCTTGACTTGGACCTTAGAGACTTGAGCCTTGACTTGGACTCCATCTGAGAGACTTGAGACTTGACTAAGACTCCACCTCAGAGACTTGAGACTTGACTTGGACCTCAGAGACTAGAGCCTTGACTTGGACCTTAGAGACTTGAGCCTTGACTTGGACTCCACCTCAGAGACTTGAGACTTGACTTTGACTCCACCTCAGAGACATGACTTGGACTACCCCTCATAGACTTGAGACTTGACTTGGACTACACCTCAGAGACTTGAGGCTTGACTTGGACTCCACCTCAGACACGTGACTTGGAGTGCATCTCAAAGACTTGACTTGGCCTCCACCTCAGACACTTGATTTGGACTACACCTCAAAGACATGAGACTTTACTTGAACTCCACCTGAGAGACTTGAGACTTGACTTAGACTCCACCTCAGAGACTTGAGACTTGAATAAGACTCCACCTCATAGACTTGAGACTTGTCTTGAACTCCACCTCAGAGACTTGAGACTTGACTTGGACTCCACCTGAGAGACTTGAGACTTGAATAAGACTCCACCTCATAGACTTGAGACTTGTCTTGGACTCCATCTCAGAGACTTGAGACTTGACTTGGACCTTAAAGACTTGAGCCTTGACTTGGACACCCCCTCAGAGACTTGAGACTTGACTTGGACTCCACCTGAGAGAGTTGAGACTTGACTAAGACTCCACCTCATAGACTTGAGACTTGTCTTGGACTCCACCTCAGAGAATTGATACTTGACTTGGACCTCAGAGACTTGAGCCTTGACTTTGACTCCACCTCAGAGACTTGACTTGTACTACACCTCAGAGACGTGAGCCTTGACTTGGACTCCACCTCAGAGACTTGAGGCTTGACTTGGACTCCACCTCAGACATGTGAATTGGAGTACACCTCAGAGACTTGACTTGGCCTCCACCTCAGACACTTGCTTTGGACTCCACCTCAGAGATGTCAAACATGACTTGGACTCCACCTCAGAGACTTCACTTGGACTAAACCTCAGAGACTTGAGAATTGACTTGGACTCCACCTCAGAGACTTGATTTGGACTACACCTCAGAAATTTGAGACTTGACTTGGACTCCACCTCAAAGACTTGAGACTTGGACTCCACCTCAGAGACTTGAACATGTCTGATACATACTCTACAGTTGCTTTATACAAGAATTTATGCAACGTGTTATAAACAAAATCCCACCAACATTCACATTTAAACCGATTCACATTTACAGCAGCCCTAGATGAACTGAATATTAGAATATAATCTCAGCTACATTTAACATATAACACACATTAGCTAATGCATATACTCTGATAATTCAGTTACACCAAAATGGATGCTGTTTGAATATTCATGACCTGCTGAATATTTAATGGTTCTATTTGAAAGCATTAATGATAAGTGTACACATGTACATGTTGCATTGCACATTATTATATTAATAATTACATTTTAAGATGATTGAGGTGTACAGCAATTCCCACATGAATTTAATTATGATTAACTGTGTGCCATTATGAGTTTTTGTAACATTTATGGAATGCTTTCCTATTTAATATGGAGTAAATATGCAAAGATTGGCACATGGATATAATATCCTTGGTATTGTACTGTAGCTATAATTATACTGTACATGCACATACTAGGTGGTCCAGGTCTGCTTCCAAGTGAACTCTAGTGAGAAAGTGAATTGACTCACTGCAGGAAGTGAATCAAACCCCGTGTCTTTTGAGTTGAAGTGTTTTTTGTTTTTTTTTGTGGGAGCTCCTATGCATCAATGGCTCCTCCATGGAGAATGTCAAGAGCACTACATTCCTTGGTGTTCACCTGGTGGAGAACCTCACCTAGTCCCTCAACACCAGCTCCACAGCCAAGAAAGGTCAGCAGCGTCTCTACTTTCTGTGAAGTTAGGTTCTGAGAAAAGCAAATCTCCCACTCAATATCCTCACCACTTTCTACAGCGGGATTATCGAGAGCATCCTGAGCAGTTGCATCACTTCCTGGTTTGGAAATTGCACCGTATTAGAATCACAAGACCCTGCAGTGGATAGTGAGGACAGCTGAGAAGATCATCAGAGTCTCTCTTCTCTCCATCATTCACATTTACACCACACGATGCATCTACAATGCCACCTCACACCCCTCACACAAACTCTTCACACTCCTGCTGTCTGGCAAATGGTACCAAAGCATTTGGGCCTCATGGCCAGACTGTGTAACAGTTTCTTCCCCAAAAGCCATCAGATTCCTCAATACTCAGAGATTGATAAAGGTTTAACACACACACACACACACACACACACACACACACACACACACACACACACCTCAGACACCATTTTGTAAATTTGTTTTGCTTATTGGTTTGTTTAATGATGTGCAGTGTGAAATGAAACCAAATCAAATAGTGAATGAATCAAAAGAATCAATTTCACTCTGATTCAGACTCAACAATTGGACTCATAGGTGTGGAAAATGGTATCTTCAAGAATTGTTATGTTAAGGGTCGAACTTTATTTTTTTAAGAGTTTAAATGATGCAGTTTTCGATGTTGCTCTTTAATGAGTGTATGTTGAGGATCAGGTTCAGGTTCAGATTCAGGTGTGTGTGTGTGTGTGTGTGTAGCATTGTCTGCCCATTCATGTTGCTCTTTGAAGGACTGATGCAGAGCTGTGATAATTAGAGTGCAATGATCTTCTCATTAGAGACAGGACACCCTGATTATTTTCTCCTCTTTTCCATATTGAAAATAAATAAATAAATTATATATATCTATATATATATGATCAAAGCAAATCTCTACAATATTATTAGAGACAAAATGACAAAAACACACAGGATAACAAAACCTTTGAATTACCAGTCCGCTAATGTATGCAGAGCCAAATGAATGGCTCAACTACTTCTTCTTCTTCTTCTTCTTCTTCTTCTTCTTCTTCTTCTTCTTTTCCACCCCCTCTCTCTTGTAGCTTAAATTTTTCATTACAAATTTCCGCCGCTTCAAAGTCGCATCTTGCAGCCGGTCCCCTTTCTTCTCCCTTGGCGTGACAAAGAACTGTCAAAAACTGTCCCCGTGTTTGCTGTTTTTCTCCTCGGCTTTTATCCCTCTCTTGCATCTAAATGTCAAATAACACAGTTTAAATACAACACAGCATCCCTTCATCTGAGAGAGAGAGAGAGAGAGAGGGAGAGAGGGAGGGAGCGAGGGTGAGAAAAGAAGGCGAAAATACAGCAGAAGGCGTCTAAAAGGGGCCTAATTAATCCTTGTGCATTGATTTTGTTTTAGTGTGATGTGTTCGATGAAAAAAAAAGAAAAAAGGGAACGAGAGAAAGAGATGACTTGGGAAGGAGCTCTCATTAAAATCATTAGCAGCTTGATGTCAGCCGGAAAAAGAAAAGAAAAACATCTCACGCAGTGCTGCTTAAAAGCACATTTACAGGTAGGTCTTTAATGTCACAAGAATGGACACGGCACTTTCCAAAGAGACCAAACAGACCAACTCGCCTTTCTCTATGTTAACCCTTATGCTCTGTCTGGGGTTTGGTAAATCGGCCTTAACTTTAATTAAACTTATAAGCAAAATTCTTCTTCTTCTTCTTCTTCTTCTTCTTCTTCTTCTTATTATTATTATTATTATTATTATTATTATTATTATTATTATTATACCCTGTCCAGGGTGTACCCCGCCTTGTGCCCGATGCTCCCTGGGATAGGCTCCAGGTTCCCACGTGACCCTGAAAAGGAGTAAGCGGTTAAAGATGGATGGATGGATGGATTATTATTATTATGCTTTTCAGCTTCGTTAATGAACAAAGAAAAAAATGATATAGAGTATTGTTCTAAAATCTTGTAAATAATGTAAATGTAAATAAATTCTGTAAAGCAAAAACACCTTCAAATATAATCAAATGAAATGTCTCTAGTCATAAAATCGGACTGTACAGATCAGTAAACAGGAATAAAATGAATGGAACCAATATCGGTTGTGACTCTTTGTCCTTAAACTGGAATAAGTTCTCTTAGGTTCTCTGTCGTACAGTTTTCAGCATCCTGAACAACCCGGACATGGTTCTGGTCCATACATGAAACATGAAACGGTGGTTTTAGTGTCAGTCACGTGACCTCACTATCGATGCGTAAAAAAACGGTAAAAATGTCAAATTAATATAGTCCATCCATCCATCCATCTTCAACCGCTTACTCCTTTTCAGGGTCACGGGGAACCTGGAGCCTATCCCAGGAGGCATCGGGCACAAGGCGGGGTACACCCTGGACAGGGTGCCAGTCCATCGCAGGGCACAATCACATACACACTCACATTCATACACTACGGACACTTTAGACACGCCAATCAGCCTACCATGCATGTCTTTGGACTGGGGGAGAAAACCGGAGTACCCGGAGGGAACCCTGGACCCTGGAGGTGTGAGGCGAACGTGCTAACCACTAAGCCACCGTGTGCCCCAAATTAATATAGTAATATATTTATTTTATTTAATATATATATATTTATTTTTTAAAGGTTTATAGAGGTAATATAGTAAGAAACGCATCGTTTCTTACACATACGTATAAGTGGTGATTTCTTCAGACCTGGTTTGAAGACCGCCAGTGACTCAGTTGTACGGCCATCTAAAGGAAGTTCATTCCACCATCAAAGTGCCAGGACTGTGTATTCCTGCTGCAGCCCTCGTTATTTGTTGTTTATTTTTGTTTGTTCAGTCATTCTTAACTCCTTCTTAAATGTACATATATCACTTGCACTGATTACATACGGCAGAGAAACGCTACTGGAAATCAGAAAATAAACATACAAGCTTACTTTCAGTCTGTCCGATCTGAATCATCTCCTGTGTCCGAGCTCACAACAGCGAAGCCCACCGACATCGGATTCCGAGTGATCAGCACAGCCAGGTTAAATAGCGATACAAGCGGAGACAAGGCAAGAGAGGTGGGCTACATGCTATGCTAAAGGCTAGAGCAAACCGACCTCCTCTCTCTAGCGTACTGCTAGCAAACGTCTGTTCACTTTTAAAACAAGCTGGATGAACTTAGAACCAGGAGTGAGAAATCAGAGATGCCTGCATGCTCATTTTCACAGAAACCTGGCTATCAGAGAACATCCCAGACCCAGCGATTCAGCACCAGACGCACTCCATTCCCCGCGTCGACCGTAAAGTCTGGAAAACACAAAGATGGGAGAACCTGCACCTACAGTACATTAACGATGGGCGGTGCTTGGATGTGTAAAGTGTCAGTAAACACTGCTTGAGTGACACAGAACTTTTATTAGTGGAAATGAGAGTTTACCGCTGTCGTGTTCGTTTCCCTACAAAGGTGAAAAACATACTAGACCAGGTGTACAGTAACGTGAAGGGTGCATTAAAGACGGCACCCCTCCCCCACCTAGGACAGTCTGACCACATCTCAGTGTAATTCTACCTAACATCCAGACAGCTTCTCGTGCAAGTCCTGCCAGTAAGTAAAAGTGTGGACTGATTATTCTCATCAGGTGCTTCAGGACTGCTTGGAATGCACGTAGTGGTAGGTGTTTAAGAACACTGCTATTCATGAGGACTGTACACTGGACTAGGACTGTACTCTCGACCTGGATGAGTACGCTTCAGTAGGAACAGGCAACATCAGCACCTGCATCGACAGCACTGTACCCACTGAACAGATCCAGACATACCAAAAGCCCTGGTAAACTGTTTTTATACGTATTAGATACCATTATTATTATTATTATTATTATTATTATTATTATTATTATTATTATTATTATTATTATTATTATCCATCCATCCATCCATCCATCTTCAATTGCTTACTCCTCTTCAGGGTCACAGGAAACCTGCAGCCTATCCCAGGAAGCATCAGGCACAAGGCGGGGTACACCCTGGACAGGGTGCCAGTCCATCGCAGGGCACAATCACATACGCACATTCATACACTACGGACACTTTAGACACGCCAATCAGCGTAACATGCATGTCTTTGGACTGGGGGAAGAAACCGGAGTACCCGGAGGAAACCCCCGACACACGGGGAGAACATGCAAACTCCACACACACATGGCCCTGGCGGGACACGAACCCCGGACCCTGGAGGTGTGAGGCGGACGTGCTAACCACTAAGCCACCGTGCGCCATATTATTAATAATAATAATAATAATTTATCAATTTGTATAGCGCTTTTTTACAATGGTACATTGTCTCAAAGCAGCTTTACAGAAATATCATTTTTACATTTACAAGCGACTTACTAATGAGATCACATTCACACACCAATGGGAGCAGAGCTGCCAGCTTGCCATTGGGGGCAACTTAGGGTTCAGTGTCTTGCCCAAGGACACTTCGGCATGTGGAGTCACCCAGGCCGGGATTCGAACCGCCAACCCCACGGTTAGTGGATTAGTGGACAACCCGCTCTACCGACTGAGCCACAGCCGCCCTGTGGCTAATATTAATAATAATATTATTATTATTATTATTATTATTATTATTATTATTATTATTATTATTATTATTATAACTAATACATACAACACAACGCAAAACATAATTTCAGTTTGTTCACTGTCTGTTTTAAATTTATTTATTTTTTTCCAGTGCGACTTCATTAAAATGAAGATGAAAAAGAACGGCTAGCGTTCATCTCCATCCATCGCCGACCCTCCCTCGTGTCAGCGGCGAACAAAGCCACGGCCTCCTAAATAATTACAGCGTTAAAGCCGTGCAGGACTAATTAAAGCCTTACCTGTTTTCACAGCCAATTAAGAAAATTAACCCTCCGTTTAGGCCTTGGCATCCTGCCTATGCTGCTAATAGGTAGGAGAGAAAAAAATCCACACAGGCTACTCGGATAAACACAGGACAGGAGCGGATGTGTGTGGCACGAGCTCTGATTATCTCACTTTAGGACGCTGATTGCTGTTGACATGAGGTTAAAACGGGGGGAATTGTTGATTTAGGTTAATCATGGCCTGATTGTGGGAGAAATCAAGCAGTTTGTGGTTTTAAAACACGTTCAGGGTTGCTCTTTATCTCAGGATGATGAGAGACGTTCTGTAGGATCATGACAGACTGGAAGATAAAAAAAATTGAAAGCAAGAAAGCAAGCTATAGTATTTAAAATATCAGGCTAACTAGCAAACATTAGCTACCTAGCTAGGCTAACGTTGCTTAGCACCACCAAGCTTTAAATCCAGTTTAAACTGGATTTTAATCAAAATGCAGAACAGCAGAATGATGGAAGGAACGTGATGGAAAAAATTAAGGTTCCTTTGCTTCTTTGGGTAAATGATTGAGTGTCTGTTTTCACAGTGAAGCTAATGATACTGTATGTTTTATTGTGCTATTACAATAAAGTCACATCAGAGTTGCTGTAGTAAGGTGAATTAATAGTGTATAGTTTGCAGCACTGTTAATATTTTACCCGAATTAAACGCAGGCAGCTTTATTGAACCCTAAAAGATACTCGAATCTACGTTTAAATGCAGAACTCTACTGCCGAGATGACACGAAACGAGGAAATCTTTTGCAATTTGCATTATCGTGATGAAGTAACGCACTTGAGGAATACACGCGAGTCATTAACTCGGCGTCTTTCACCCCGCGCTCTGCCTAAAACATGCCGCACCTGTGAAACTCCCTCCTATATCACTGTATGAATTAATCACACACCGCCTTATGCACTCTGATGCAATTTCTTATGCACATTAACGAGGGCTGACAGCTGGAACGCTTGGAATAGAAATAAAATCACAGTCAAAGAAGAAGAAAAGGAAAACGCGGTTGTGCGACGACTATTCGCACATCTCCACCTGCAAACCGCCCCTAGCTGCTGTTTTCTCCGCGACGGATGCGTGTTTGGGTGTGAAAAGAGGAAAAATGATCCACAAATTGGAGCAACACTCGCATTCTGTCGCTCCTAAATGCATTGTGGTGTATGAACACTAATTTTACATTGTGTGAATGTATGACGGGGCGACAAAACGCCCTTTCAGCACACGACATTTCAATTTCAATTACTGATCACACGCTTTGTTGGTTGTTTTCCCAAAATCGAGGGATTTCCTACTTCATTCTGTGTTTTTATTTGAAAAAAAAAACAACCCCAAACCTAAATTCTTCATTTGCACACAGATACAGTGCGAGTGTAAGCGGGTGGAAAAGTTTAAATGCGATCTCATTAAGATTGTTAAGTGACCTTCAGCGGTGTTAATTAGATTTAAGGTGAGGGACACAGTGACGATGTGGTCGATTCTATTATTCATCATCGGTCTGTAATGACATTTCTCAGCTGTCAGAAGCAACGCAGGGGGTCTCCTGTGAGGATCAGGGGGGAATTAACCCTCATCCATATCCATGCAGGAGGGAGGGAGCCGGGAAGAGCACTGTATGTTTATCATAAACACACACACACACACACACACACACACACATACTACACTGACAAATATCTAGAACTCAATGAATAGATCTTGTACAGTAGCACTACTCGTATTGTTCTCTGCTTGATATCACTTTGCTTGTATTTTCTCATTTGTAAGTCGCTTTGGATAAAAGCGTCCGCTAAATGAATAAATGTAAATGTAAATGTAAATATAGGTACAATACATGCTGAGTCCTCAGTTAACTCATGACCTCACTGGCTCTAGTACAAACCCATATGTCTCCTGGCCCAATAAATAACAGAATCCGGAGGATTTAATTAAGATATCACATGGCAGCGGGTCACTCGCTGTACAAGGTCGGAGGCCTGCAAAATACACACTCGAGCAATACAAAGGGCTCATTAACCTGAGCGGAATTCATGGCTCATGATCGAGGAAATGGAGACTCACTGTAAAGTATTTTAAACAGATTAGCAGACTCGCGAAAAGCATCTGATTATCTGAGGGGGGGGGGGACATACTTTTGGAACTTTTCTCCAATATATATATGTACACACAGTATAACTTTAGTGTATCGATATCGTGTCACTACACTGCAGAATTAACACAGCATGATAGTAATTGTTACCTTTTAATAAGCATTCATGTCACCTAGTTTGTCATGCATTATAACAGCTGTCATGAAGTGTCATAACATCAATGACAAAACACGCTAACTACCGCACACTTAGCAAAAATGTGTGTTTGGTGTTGTACAATGTCGTGTCATGGGGTGGCATGTTTATTTTTTTGTGACAAGGCCGGATTCAAGTTAAGTGTTAACGATTTTTTTTTCCATATTTCCATATCCACCCGTCAGAATGTCGGAAACCTACCTGGTGGAGGTGCTGTGTGTCTGAGCGGCCTGTCTGCGCGTGCTTCTGAAATTCTCGTTAGCCCATTGTCTCAAGAACAAGACTTTGTAAATGTTTGTAGGATTTATATGGAATTGTCACTCTACAAAGCGGGTGAACCGATTCAATTCTGGAATGGATCCAAACATGGACAAGGTCACAGCAAGGTCAAACATCTGAAACATGTTTTCTTCAAAAGCTTTCTTTCTTTTTTTAAAGGATGTTTTAAGAGAGTTTCAGATATATAAATTAGGAGCATCTCCAACTCTTTACATCTCTACTGTAACACACAGAA
>JAFFST010044827.1:25901-47940 GCA_022414735.1 Noturus placidus | reverse complement strand
ATATATATATGTGTGTGTGTATATGTAACACATCATAGAAATTTCTTCAAACATTGTGATGTGGCATGCTATATTGTCCACAGCTTAACCCCGCCCCCACCCATCTTCACTTTGGACCCAGCTGGTGATATGTTGGTTACTTTTCTCATAAAGTTAATACACTGGGGACACATCGTAATATTTCAAGGCCACAAACAAAATATCTCATGTCCATGAATTATTATATTGTATCACGACTTGTGTCGATTGAGCCGGCGGCTTAATATGTTCTGGAAAAGCCATTCATATACGTGACCTCCAGTAAATATTTTGCTGGAAACTATGTATTGGGTTTTGTCCAACTCCATGAGGTGAGCTGTCTCATCATTATCGTTCAAAAACACCGCAATTTCACAATTTACATCTAAATAACCACACTAGGAGTTATTTATTTATTTGTTTGTTTATTTATTGTCATTGTACAAACATACAATGAACTTATGGACTTGCCAAACATTACAGAATAGAATAAAATAATTGAGTGCGTTGGGTTAAAATGTACATAGGCTTATAGAATAGAATAACCGAGTGCACATGTCATGTCACAGCAAACCAGTGACTACATTTCTCAAACCTGCACTGCGGCCTACAAACATGGCCGCCAAGGACTACAATTCCCAGAACACTCATTCATTCTAATCACGCACACCTGAATCCAATCTCACACACAATCACACCACAGTTTAGATTAGAAGGAATTTTGAGGCATTCACTCTTTGCGAAGTATTGAGTGTTATCAAGCGTGTGTACCCGGTTCTTCATTTTGAGTCATGGTCTTTGATCTTGTTTCTGGTTTCTCGTTCTGGTTTCTTGCCTTGTCTTCATCACGTTAATAACGTGACAGCTTAGGTACAAGCAAAGGCCACATTCCATTTAAAAATAACGTGCTCATAATGTTATTGCACAAGAATGATTCTTGCATATTAAGGATGTGTTGTAGTTGGAGGGTGTGTTTTCAGTTCAAGGATCCGAGGTGCTGAAGTGGTTCTCGATCCTCCGCCTATAGGCTGCCTTAGCATCGCTGATTCCCTTCTTCAGGTTCATCCCGGCTGCGCTGTACTGCTCCATGTCACTGGACCTGAAAGCAGAATTGCGGGCCTTCAGCAGGAATTTTACGTTCTTGGTCATCCACGGCTTGCTGGTAGGAAACGTGCGAATCAGTACGAATCAGTCAATGTGGAAAATATCACAGAGGACGTATCGTCAATGCAACTGAAGCAGTCACACAGCTGCTCAGATGTCCATCTGGCCACACGTTTATTTTTCTAGCAGTTGGTTTGACCCTGTTGATAAGTGGTTTGTATGCAACAACTGTGGCAGATAGAAGGGGCGACCTCTTCCTGATAAGATTCATCTGCTAAAACATTCTTTTATTTTGAGAATGCTCTGGCTCACCTTCCTCAAAGCACAAGCCAAATTTTCATCTAGGAAATGTGAAGAAACGAGAATAATTTACTTTACCAGCTGCATTCACTGACCATAAAGTTATGAAGCCCCTCCTCGGCCGAACAAACAAATCTGTTTCAGCACACATTCGCGGCTCCAGTCCGTCTCTCCTTTACTTCACCTTGTGTTGCCTTTAATTAGGGAGCTTACATCCTTCCGTTCCCTTTTCACGCCTGGAAGATTTTCTGCTCGTTCTGCAAGACACATACGGGTCTCACGAGCCATTCTTTCATGACATATTTTATTTATAACACCTCATCGCTCCTACTGTTTCAATACCTTACTTCAAGAACTTTGAGAGATAACATGTAGCACTTGAGGAAATCCTTGTGCACATTTTGGTCAATTCTTTTGGGGCAGTTGTGGCACGGTTGGTAGAGTGGGTTGTCCTCTTGCCGAAGTGTCCTTGGGCAAGACACTGAACCCCAAGCTGCTCCCGATGGCAAGTTAGCGCCTTGCATGGCAGCTCTGCTACCATTGGTGTGTGAGTGTGTGTGTGAATGGGTGAATGAGACACAGTGTAAAGCGCTTTGGATAAAAGTGCTATATAAGTGCGCCATTTACCATTTTTGACTGAACAAAGAACCTAACCCATCAGTACATGCAAAGAACTGAAGTTCATGTCAAAACACCGTAGCCTTTATTGTCCATCCATCCTCTGCCGCTTACTCCTTTATCAGGGTCACGGGGAACCTGGAGCTTATCCCAGGAGGCATCGGGCACAAGACGGGATACACCCTGGACAGAGTGCCAGTCCATCGCAGGGCACAATCACATACACACTCACACACACATTCATACACTACGGACACTTTAGACATGCCCATCAGCCTACCATGCATGTCTTTGGACTGGGAGAGGAAACCGGAGTACCCGGAGGAAACCCCCGACACACGGGGAGAACATGCAAACTCCGTACGTTCTTCGGCGGAGCTCAAACCCCGGACCCTGGAGGTGTGAGGCGAACGTGCTAACCACTAAGCCACCGTGCGCCCCTAGCCTTTATTGTATTAAAAAGAAAACAGACAATGGGTTGTTTCCCACCTGACGTTATTTTCTGAACCACCAGCAGAATTTAACAGAATTTAATGCTGTCCTAAGGAATGTTTTATTTATTTATTTCACTTTATTGGATTTATTGTTTCATTTTATCAACAACAAGACCTGCACCTGGATACCTGGGTAATATGGGTATTGTTTTTTTCCAAATTTAAATCAGAAACTGGATAATGTGATGTCTGGGAAAAAAAAAAAAAAGAAACCGGATCTCCTTCTTGCAAAGGAAAATAAAGGGCAAATCTGACCCAACACGGTGCCTTTGAGTGTTCGGAGAAACTCACTCATCTCTTTACACTTTCACATGGATGTCATCCAACTTTGTTTATGTCTGCACATAAAGTCTAAAAGTGAAAGAATGGTTTCTTATTTTTCAAATCGAACTCCACCATGTTTGAAGATCTTAGTCAGAGGATTGTGAATGCCTATGCGTTTTGTGTCACGCTAATCAAAGCAACATTGATTTGTCTTGTTACGAAGTGATCTGGAGCGCAACGCGGCGCGGCACAGGCGCTAACACAGATTTTCCCTGACAGAACCTCTCACGATTGCCAAACTAACTAGGCCACTGCCACTCATGCACATCTCACTCAACCTCTCCTGAACATGAAGAGCAGCCATGGTCAGGGGTTACCCCGCTCCGTTTACAGTGCTAATTTGAAAGACAAAATGTGTCCCCTCTAGAAATCAGGGCTGACTTGAGTTTTGCTTTAATAAGAAGATCGAGAAGCTCATACATGATCAAGCGGTAAAAAAAAACAGGATCTTGGGTTGTTGCTGTTTTTTTTTTTTTCCTCAAGGCCTATGGCAGGCAGGATGCCACTGAAAAACACACACACACACACACACACACACACACACACACACAAAGAGTGAGAGGGGAAGCTGCTTGTTAGCTGTGCACCAAATCATCAGAGACACTGGAGCTGATCAGGGACGCCATGCTGACCTAGTTAGCGCCAGTCATACATCGCATTAACTCGTTTTGTTGTTTTTTTTTTTTCTTCTTCATGGAACTCAATAAGCCGTCGCTGCCTTTGGTGCTGATGAAAATTACATTACAGAGACTCCGTGCCGATTCCTGACATCCTAACACGCATGAATATTTCACATCTGAAATCAAGCACATGAACGATAACTAGGTGTTCATCTAGTACCGGGGTTCACTGCACAGGTGAGCAGATCCTCCACTTTAACACACCTCCTGAAGGACATGGTCACGAGCAGGTGACTGGAATGACATGCTTTAAATTCATTTGTTGAGCATCTGAATGAAACGAACAGCATTCATTTCTTGATAGGAATGACGTGTAGGTAGGAATGTTCTTGGCGGACTAGATCTGCTACGCTGATGCTGCTGCTTAGAATTGCTCTGTAAGTCGTGCTCAGACGAAGAGATATTGAGAACCGTGCTCCTGCTGTAAATGGTAGAGAAGGAGGAACCCATCAACCCAATCTCGATGTGTTAAACAACTTGGAACATGGCGGTGTTGGTGGCAGACCACCCAATATTCAAGTGAGCAAAAGTATAGGAACAGATAAGCCTGAAAATAAATGACACTTAAGATCTGCTTGCATACCCGTTGTTTGCAATAACTGCATCGAGCTGATGACTCATTGACATCACTAAATTGTTAGTTTCTTCTTTTTTTACATTTATTCATTTAGCAGACCCTTTTATCCAAAGCGACTTACGAATAAGACACACTCACACACCAATGGTAGCAGAGCTGCATGCAAGGTGCTAGCTTGCCATCGGGGGCAACTTAGGGTTCAGTGTCTTGCCCAAGGACACTTCGGCATGGGATCACCCGGGCCGGGATTCAAACCACCAACCCTACGATTAGTGGATTAGTGGACAACCCGCTCTACCGACTGAGCCACAGCCGCCCTTTTTTCATGCTTGTGCAGGATTTTACTGCAGCGTCTTTCAGTTGTTGTTTGTTCTGCGGGCTTTCTCCTTCTTCAGAAGGTGAAATGCCGCTCAACTGTGTTAAGGTCTGGCTATTGATTTGGCAAGTCTAAAACTTTCCCTTTTTTCCCCCACTGATGAAATCGTTCTGTGTCGGCAGTGTGTTGTGGATCGTTGTCTTGCTGTATGATGAAGTTCCGTCCAATTAGATTGTCTCTGTAAATTGGCAGACAAAATTGTTTCTATAGACTTCTGAATTCATTCTGCTGCTACCGTCATGAGTGACATCATCAGTAAGGATTAGTGAGCTAGTTACAGGAGGAACGCAAGCCCAAGCCACGACGTTACCTCCACTGGGCTTGACTGATGAGCTCGTTTGTTTTGGATCATGAGGAGATCCTTTCGTTCTCCACACTTTGGTAGAGGTTAATCTTTTATTCCAGTACTTTTGTGGCTCAGTTCTGTATTTCTTTGGAAACTCCAATATGGCTTCATGTTTCTTCCTGCTGATGAGTGGTTTGCGTCTTGTGGACCTCCATATTTCTGCTCTCGAGGTCTTCAAACAGTGGATTGTGATACCTTCACTCCTTCCCTGTAGAGGATGTTGGTGATGTCATAAAATGCTGTTGTTTTCCTTAGCTGACCTGTTCCATGTCTGTTTGTTAAGTACACCCAGTGTTTATTTCGCTCTTTCTCAGAACATTCTAAATTGTTGTATTGGCTTTTCTCAGCTTCAAAATGGCGTGATTTTCTCCCACAGACAGCTCTCTGGTCTTCATGTTGGTTCATCCTTTTTAACAACAAACACAGTCATCACAGGCAAAAACCTAGAGCTCAAACCAAGAGTAGATATTCAGAGCTAAACAATCAAGCTAACACAGCACCTCTGGGCAACAAGAAACCGGACAGTCGCATGTTCCATTATTTTCCCAAAAGGTGCAATGTTTTAAGTTGTTTAACACAGGTGTTCCCAAGCTTTTCCAGGACAAGGCCCCCCAAATGACATTAACATGTGACCGAGACCCCCTTTTTCAAGATGTCTTTAAAACACATTAAAAATACAGACTTCTGAATATATCCCCTTTTTATTAATAATTACATCTTACATCTTTACGTTATATTAGGAATTGATCATGTGTGTGTGTGTGTGTGTGTGTCTGAGAGTGATTTATTTTTCACACAAAATTGTTGAGGCCCCCCTAGCGCCCCCTGGAGGCCCTCAAGGGGGCCGCGGCCCCCATTTTGAAAGCCACTGGTTTAACACATAATAATAATAATAATAATAATAATAATAATAATAATAATAATAATAATAATTCATTTACATTTACAAGCGACTTACAAATGAGACACACTCACACACCAATGGTAGCAGAGCTGCATGCAAGGTGCTAGCTTGCCATCGGGGGCAACTTAGGGTTCAGTGTCTTGCCCAAGGACACTTCGGCATGGGATCACCCGGGCCGGGATTCCAACCACCAACCCTTCGATTAGTGGATTAGTGGACAACATCTAGGTATAAATATCAGGAAACTAAAGCACTAGCACTTCATGTTTCTCTTTTAATCTCAAACCCAAATGTCTTCAGTATAGCAAAAAAAAAAAAAAAAAAAAAACTATTACCCTTGCCCTTAGGGTAGTTTCAAAACACTAAATTACAGTCTGATCCACTTTTGAAGGTCACACATGTTCCATCTTTTTTTCTTCTTGTTTTTTTGTCATAAGCAAACATGTGGACTTCAGTGTTGTGCTGATCCTTAAACAACAGAATCACTTGTGAATACATTGAATAGTTCCCCACTGATTCTCTTTTGGTTTTGCAGGAAGCACTAACTAGTACATCAAACAATCTGATTCATCCTCGATGGTCACATGCTGTGATAGCACTGATTCATAATGTTCTTTTCTACCGTTCTGTTTGTCCCCAGTGCCTACAGGAAGGTTCTGTGATGCCATGTGAGTCAGAGCTCGGCTTCCTCGACGTGACAAGGTGTGAGCCACTAGACCTGAACTAAAGGGCTAAAGGGAATCCAAAAAAAAAAAAAAAACAAGTAGAAGTTTGTTCTCTCAGGCTGAGAAGACTGGACGAGCAGAACGAGAGCAGCATGCAGGACCGAGCATAGCCAGCTAGGAGACGAATCCATGCAGGACAAGAAGAAGCAGGACTCAGGAGGATGTCGACAGAGGAAGAAACACAACCAAGCATCAAAGCCAGCGTGAAACGGGAGTCTAGGAGGAAAGGTTCGAGGTCTTTTGTGTCTTATCATATAGTCTGTCATGTAGTATAGCTTCCATCAACTGGTGCTTTTATGTTCATTTCGATGCGCTGCTTTAACGCTGTGATTTTAATGATGTTTGGATGAGATGGAACAAAAGAAAAAAAAGGGAAGGTGGATTAAGCAGAAACCTTCATGGAAGTCTTTTATTGGATCTAACTTGAATCGGCACATTAAAATAGTTTACGTTTATCTCTTTAAAAGTCAGTCCCACTCCTCCTTGGTGTGGACCTTAAATGATGTTGGGTGAGGAGGAAGGGGGTACAGTCAGCATTCCGGTTCATCTCAAAGGTATTCAGTGGGGTTGAGGTCAGGGTTCTGTGCAGGACACTTGAGTTCCAATCCATTCTTGGCAAATCATGTCTTCATGGAGTTCACTTTGTACACAGGGACACTGTCATGCTATAGAACAGGTTTGGACCTCTTAGTTCCAGTGAAGGTCCAGTTCTGATGCCCATTGTAAGTGCTTTCGGCGGTGAGCATGGGCACTCTGATTGGTCTCTGGCTACTCAGCCCCATATGCAGCGAGTGGTTACCACTACATACCGGGAACACCCTACAACACCTGTGGTTCTGGAGATGCTCTGACCCAGTTGTCTGACAATCGCAATTGGTCCTTTGTCAAATGCGCTCAGATCCACTTGTCCGTGTTTCCCAAGCCCTAGATAGGTGCAATTGTAACGAGATAACCAGTGTTATTCACGGCACCTGTCAGTGGTTTTAATGTTATGGATGATTGCTGTATATTGATGAATGTCAAAATGGTATGCTATCAATGCTAACTGTGGTGTCATGACATTGTTTGACATAGGGAGCTCGTTTGATGATGTCTTTAACCCAGAGGTGCGCTCCATCTCCATGCTGGAAGTATAGTGCGTGCTAAAAGTAGAACAGATTTTATTAGGCAGACTAATTAGCCTACATGATTGGCAGACTTCTTTTTTAAAAAAAAAAAAAATAGGAACACACAGCTATGTGGAAACTGACAGAACTAAGCAAAGAAAAGTCCAGGGAAAACCTATCAAACATGCACCATGGTTTTAAACATCCATCCATCCATTCTCTACCGCTTACTCCTTTATCAGGGTCACTGGGAACCTGGAGTCTATCCCAGGAAGCATTGGGCACAAGGCGGGGTACACCCTGGACAGGGTGCCAGTCCATCACAGGGCACAATCACACACACACACACACACACCCATTCATACACTACGGACACTTTAGACACGCCAATCAGCCTAACATGCATGTGTTTGGACTGGGGGAGGAAACCGGAGTACCCGGAGGAAACCCCCGACACACGGGGAGAACATGCAAACTCCACACACACGGCGTGCACACTTATGGAACTAGATTATTATAAGTTTTTTATTTCTCCCTTAAAAATGTGATTGTTTTTCTCTTAATACGTAATATGTTGTATTGAGGGTGGAAAAAGATCTGACATTCTATCGTTCTATCATTTTTTGGTTTAGGTTTCTATGGGACTGGTCAGCATATTGCAGCTTTTACTTGCCCAGTAGGCTCGCAAATTAATTAATTATTTTTTTTCCCACCTCAGATCAATGATTTCACATAAGGGAGCCAGTGGAGTGAGATGAAGAAGGGAATAAGATCAACATTTTGGTTGATTAAATGTTGATCTTATTCGGCGGCTGTGGTTCAGTCGGTAGAGCGGGTTGTCCACTAATCCACTAATCGTAGGGTTGGTGGTTCGAATCCCGGCCCGGGTGATCCCATGCCGAAGTGTCCTTGGGCAAGACACTGAATCCTAAGTTGCCCCCGATGGCAAGCTAGCACCTTGCATGCAGCTCTGCTACCATTGGTGTGTGAGTGTGTCTCATTAGTAAGTCGCTTTTTATAAAAGCGTCTGCTAAATCAATAAATGTAAATGTAATGTAAATGATTAACGAGTAGAAGCCCTGGATCATGGTTATAACACAGTGCAAGCTGGTAGAATCCGGTTGCCGGTGTCAGTATTATCTCATGCAGGCTGCTGTGGATCAGCGGACCATAAACGTCTGATTTACAAGATATAAGAACAGAAAAAGTACGAGAAACACTTCAAACTGGCGTTATAGGAGTGCGTGCGTGTGTGATTCAGGTGCCCTTCCATCTCAATTTGCTGAGTCATCGGGCCGTATCAGGATTGAACCGGAATTGAAGTGACTCAGAAAGAGAAAAAGATAGAAGATGACCGTCTCACTTCAATCACTCACACTCCTTCGGTCTCCTCTACTCTGTAATGAATAACAGCACTTCAGCGAGCAGTAACTCTGCAGAGAGCTGCTTCTCGGCTTCCCGGCTCCACCGGGGCTGGTTTACGGCCGCTGTCTTGTTCCTGCACTGGCCGTAGGGAAGAACATCGATCTGAGGAAAGCTATTACTCATGCAGGTGCTTTGGCTTTACACAGTGAAAGCTGAAGCGGTGCAGAGAGCATGAAGATCACGCTAATCAGCTCTGCTACAGGGATGAGAGATGTGTATTACTTTCAAAAGAGCTCTTCACATCTAATATGAAATCTTTTGGTCATATTGAGATTCAGCGCAGGATTTGGTGGCCACTGATGAAAAGGACAGTCAGTAAACCTAAAGCAAAGGCTAATAAAAGAAGTTCCAGTTATGTAAAATCCTTTATTATGGTTTGAATGCTGAATGGGTAGCGAGATAAGAGACAGTGAGAGAGGCGCTGACTGAACGCTCTCTCACAATTAAGATCATCTTTACCCTTGCTTCACAGACTTCTAAGAAAAAGCAGTTCTCCAAGGCAAGATAAGATAATGAACCAGCTGAAATCCATAAGTAATTATACCTCCTATCTGTGCAAATTAATATCAGCTGGGTAAGTACACTGATGGTCTATAAAAAGGCATTTAGTTTCCAAGGTCTCATGATGGGTAAAAGCAAAGAGCTCTTCCAAGACCTTGGGAACCTGATTGTTGCAAAACTTATTGATGGAATCGGATACAGACGCATTTCAAAACTTCTGAATCTTCCAGTAACCACCATCAGGGTCATTATTTACAAGCGGAAGCAACATCACTCCTTCATCAACTGGCCATGCACAGGAGGTCCTCACAAGATTTCTGACCAGGGAGTCAGAAGAATGGTCAGAAGAGTAGCCCAAGAGCCAAGGACCACTCGGAAAGAGCTCCAGAAGCACTTGGAGGCAGTAGGTACCATCGTCACAGAGAAAACAATAAGCAATGCTCTCCACTACTCACGCTCACCTTGCACTCCATTACTAAAGAAAAGACACGTCAAAGCTTGTTTAAAGTTTGTCACAACTGCTTTGGACAAGTCTATGAAATACTGGGAGAGTGTAGTCTGGTCATACTACACACAATGTTTGGAGAAGAAATGTCACTGCACATCACCCTAAAAACACTACACCAACAGTGAAGTTTGGCCGTGAAGCATCATGGAGTGGAGCTGTTTTTCATCACATGGTACTGGCAGACTTCATATAATTGAAGGAACGATGAATGGAGGCCTTTACTGGGAGATTCTTGAGAAGAATCTGCTGCCATCCACCAGGATGATGAAGACGAGACGTGGGTGGAGCTTCCAGCAGGACAACGATCCAAACCATACCGCAAAGGAAACTCTCAATTGGTTTCAGAGACAATAAATCCAGTATTAAATACATATCAGTTAGTGTGTACCATACTTTTCCCCCCAGTGTCATTCCACTTTATTACACATAACTTCATTTATGGACTTTAATGTTGTGAATTTCTGGATTTTCTTGAGTTCATACCAAAGTCTGGTGAAAATGTCATGTGAATAACCTCATTGGAAAAATATTTACTGACAAAAATGTTGACTCGTCCAATACTTATCTCCCCCCACTACCATCCATACATCCATTACTGAGATGCCACACCTCCTTCACTGAGAATGATAGTTATAGAGGCCACGCCTCCTTTGCTGATACTGACAAATACAGATGCCTTGCCACGTTCACTGAGGCTGACAGATACAGAGGTCATGTCTCCTTCACTGAGGTTGACAGAGATGTCATGCATCCTTCATTGAAACTGTCAGGCACAGAGGCCACACATCCTTCACAGAAACTGAAAGGTACAGAGGCCACACCTTCTTCACTAAAACTGACAGGTATACAGGTCACACCTTTACTGAGACTGACAGACACAGAGGCCAAGCCGCCTGCACAAAGACAGTGAATCCATACCGTAAATATTTAATCTGATACACAATATCTGATTTGAACTTGAACAGGAAAGCAGGAACACCAACCTCAACAGTACCGGCTGCAGACACCAACATGCTTTGAGTTAATGTTTGATGAGGTGTCAGAACTGGCCACGTGGTGTGAGGCTAACAATCTCACACAGTAAGACCAAGGAGATGGTTGTGGACATGAGGAGGGGTGAGCGTTTCCATCAGCCACTACTGATCGCAGACTCGGAGGTAGAAAGTTTGGACAGTCCTTGGTGTCCACATTTGTGAAAACCTCGAGTGCACAGAGAACAGCTGGTAAGAAAGACCAATCAGAGAATGTAGTTCCTTCAGAGACTGAGGAAGTTCGGCACGTCACTACAAATACTCCAGAACTTGTACAGATGCGCTGTTGAGAGTGTGTATCGCTGTGTGGTTTGGCAACAGTACAGCACATGACTAGAGGGCACTACAGGGGGTGATAAGGCTGGCCCAGAAAATCACAGGGACAGATCTCCACTCACTATAAAAGAACCTACAAATGGGCTACAAACTTCATGACATCACCAAGTACCTATGACAGTAAAGATCTTGAACCTTGAATCTTGCCTTGATAAACCCCCGAGCTGTGCGCTGAGCAGTCAGTGTGTACCTGTGTGTGCTGCTCTCTCTGCCCACTATAGGTAATGCCTCTCATCATCTGAATGCCTTCCATCTCCATAGCAACTGTTGCTCTCTGACAGGAACCCATGAAAAAAAGATGACTCAGACTTACCACACAAACACATTCAGTATCAAAACATGACTTGATGGTGAACAGTCAGGCATCTGAAACCTATGATCCTATGTAAATAGGATTGTTGTGTGTGTCAACGTGAGTAGCTTTTCTCTTCATGTATAAACCTTAGCAAGGAACTGTAAACACATGGTGAAGCCAGATGGCTGCCTTTAATATTGCCCATCTCCTAAGGGCTGTTAAGTCATCTTCACAGTGAAGGAGCACCGCAGATATTGAATTTGATCAACTTGAAATATAACACCCTGAAACGGGGTGTGTTTATGTGCTTCATGGGACACATGCAGGGTTTAGTGTGTTTGAACGGAAACCTGGTGTGTTCTCCACCTTGCTGTGGATCCTCAGGCAGGTGAGAACAAAGCAATCACACTCGGCATCCTGACAGCGTCTGAGCAAGGTGGTCTCGGTCCATTTCCAAGTGACCTCTAGGGTGACCTCTAGGGTGGTTTGATTGCAGTGAGTTGAAACTGCAAGAATGCCACGTGTTCTCGAGATTTTCGTACATACATGACAAGTTTCTTGTTCCATCATCGTTTTATACAATAAATGACAGCGTTTAAACGAGGACACTTTTCAGCCATACAAGTCGCTTTTTGATTGGTCCCCATGTTGAAGAAAAAACTTCAGATCCAGTGGATATAAAAAGCCTACGGACCCCTGTTAAAATGGCAAGCTTTTGTGATGGATGTAAATAAAAATGATAGAACGATAGAATGTCAGATCTTTTTCCACCCTCAATACAACATATTACTTATTAAGAGAAAAAAAATCAGACACAATTTTAAAGGGTGAAATAAAAAACTTACAATAATCTAGTTCCATAAGTGTGCACGCCGTGCGTCGGGGGTTTCCTCCGGGTACTCTGGTTTCCTCCCCCAGTGTTCCTCCCTACATGCATGGTAGTCTGACTGGCGTGTCTAAAGTATCTATAGTGTATGAATGTGTGTGTAAGTGTGTATGTGATTGTGCCCTGTGATGGACTGGCACCCTGTCCAGGGTGTACCCCGCCTTGTGCCCGATGCCTCCTGGGATAGACTCCAGGTTCCCTCGTGACCCTGATAAAGGAGTAAGCGTTAGAGAAGATGGATGGATAACATTAAGGTAACTAGAAATTAATGAATTTCTCGCTGCACAGAAAGCCACCTCATCATGCGAGTACCGAATGGACTCTATGTATGATCGCTTCTGTGCTTTGTCTCAGCCAGTTACAGCAGTTACATCCGGTGCTGCGATGGAAGCCGTTTTTTCCATTGGCGATAACTGTATGAAGATGACACGTGAGACTATGACATATTACACTCGCTGTTTACAAGAGCGTCCACAGATTACCATGAATGACATTAATCGTGACATTAATCGAGGCAGTCAGCTGTTACCCCCAACAATAAGAAGGAGAAGGGCTTCAAATGATATATTTCGAGTTGCATCTACAACTTTGAGGGTGAGTATTCTCGTGCTATATCCGACTAGCGAATTTAGCTAATGCCAGTGACACAGTAGACGATTTTTTTTTTCAATCTTAATCGATTTTAAAACCGTGAGAGTTTTTTCCTGGCGTGTGTTCTATTTTACAGTGAAAAACGATGCCTGTGCGTAGTCGGCCCTGTTGTGATAGTTCTTGCAGAACACATCATAAAGGCGCTCGCACTGTTGCCATAGTTATACAAGTCGATCTTCTTTTTCTATTCTACACTTTCGTGGCATGTTTGTGGCAGACATGTTTCCGTTTCAAAAGCACACAACACCTGGTTGGTGACGCTTGCTTGCTCTCATTGTCTAAGAACACGCTATACAGAAGTAAAGTCGCTGGCTGAGACATCGTGAAATAAGATTGTAGTCGTATCGCCCACCAATAAACATCAGCATTCGGTGATTCCAGTCTGGAATTTCATGTCAAATGTGAAATGTACTTCATAATGTAGTAAATATCGAAAACGCATTTATGAGATAAAATGAAAAAAAAAAAAAAATTACTAGAACAGATCTGCGTTCAGAAATGTTCAGTTTGTTGTCATTCATAAAAGCAAGATGCTTGTTGTTATGACATGCTGCTAAATAAGTCTTTATTTTATAAAGCGCCTTTAAAAGTAGCTTCTCAAAGCGCTGTAAATGTAACTCTCGCTCTCTCGCTCTCTCTCTTGCTCGCTCTCTCTCTCAGCCTATATACACAACTGTGAGGGAGAGGCATAAAATCACACTCTATGCCTGTGAGGTCTCGAGATCTGCTCCTTTCCCTAAGAGAAAAACTATTCACAAAAGGCTTAACTAAACAAATATGTTTTCAGGTTGGACTTAACACCGAGACTGTGTCTGAGTCCCGAACACTAATTAGATGTCTGTTCCATAACTGTGGGGCTTAGTAAGAGAAAGCTGTTCCCCATGCTGTAGCCTTCACTATTCAAGGTACCAACAAATATCCTGCACCTTTTGATCAAAGTAGGCGTTGCGGATCATAAAAGACCAAAAGTTCTCTCAGGTAATGTGGCACGAGACTATTCAGTAGATCCGAGTTAGTGGTGGTCGATATGACAGAAATATATAATAAATAATACATACTATTATCTAATGTATAGTAGTGTAAATTTAACACTGCAAAGGAAAGACCTTGGAAAGGTTCATAGAGCAACTCTGGTTGAGACTAGAGGTGTGTATCAGACCTTTGATCTCGCGGGATGAAACAAAATTGTGAGTGGGAGGTTATCAGGTTATTCAGATATGAACCTTCAGGCTCAGGCCATGCCCACTTACATTTACATTTATTCATCGCTTTTATCCAAAGCGACTTACAAATGAGACACACTCACAAACCAATGGTAGCAGAGCTGCATGCAAGGTGCCAGCTTGCCATCGGGGGCAACTTAGGGTTCAGTGTCTTGCCCAAGGACACTTCGGCATGGGATCACCCGGGCCGGGATTCGAACCACCAACCCTACGATTAGTGGATTAGTGGATAACCCACTCTACCGACTGAGCCACTTCCAAAGACTTACAGATTCAATTTTATTTATATAGCGCTTTTAACAACGGACATCGTAACAAAGCAGCTTTTTGAAAAAAAAAAACCACATTTATTAAAGTATCCCTAATGTGCAAGCCAGTGGCGACGGTGTCTAGGGGAAAAAAAAAAAACTCTGAGGAAAAAACGTTGAAAGGAACCAGACTCCAAAGGGAACCCATCGTAATCTGAGTAACATCGGATAGTGTAAATAATCCCCTGTCTGCAACTATATACTATATAGTCAAAAAGAATTCATTATCATTTTAACTTAAAGTCTATTTCATTGAAGTTTCATCAAATTTTCAATCATAGAGACTTGACTCTTGTTCATAGTAATTGCAGAACAGTCCAGAACATGAGTGATGACCACAGAAGTTCCGAGTCTCTCATCCTTCTGGTCTGGATTTGCTTTGGGCCTGTCGTTGTGCCTGGAGAACCGCTGATGCTGGATGAATTCCACACTCAAACTCAACACAGCTTACTATTTGGAAAGAGAAACATCAGAGGGCCGTGCTGCTAATTAGGGTGAGAAGGTGACACTAATGTATTCCACGTTGGACATTTGGGCAGCATAATAAGCAGACAGGCGTCCACGCTGCTTCTCCCTGGCATGAGAAAAGAGCTCCTCATTAAGTCTGAGGTGGAGTGCTTGGTTTTCAGTAGTCTGAATGTCTTTTTGATGTAAACGAAGGAGATCTCTTATTGCATATTTTCTCTGCATCTCTCAAACTGACAAACAGTACTTACTTGTTCTGTCCTAATTTGTAATGACGAGTACAAATGACTTCTTTGCAGTACAGAATTCTGGTGATTCACCTCACGGCGGCGGAGAGGTCAATGAGCTCCAGTGCCAGAGCTTGTCCTCCTGAACTGAGCCGCCTCCGGAGGGCTACTTGTTCATTCCCGCCCATCTGCTGCCATCTGTCCAGTTCTCCTGCCATCACGGTGCTGCTGTCTCACTTGAAGTTGGCCAGCATTCTTCATGTAATAGGGTGATGGGATTTTCTCAGTGGGAGCTGGATTCAACCCAGTAGAAGCAGATCATTGCTCATTTTCTCTTTGCAACGGCTCAAAAAAAATACATCAGGAACTCTGCGGTGAACATATGGAGTTCTGCTGTTTGAATTACTGAAGTTAAAACGCTCTGTGAATGAAAAGATGTGTCCTTCCATGTTTGATTGGATTATTCACTTCACTTGTCATTCATTCAGTAGAGTGCTGAGCAGGGCCTATACATATGCTGATATGCACTTAACGCTGATTTAGACTTTTGTATTTGATTGACCATTGCACACTGGGCTTGGCCTGGCAGAGAGGGATCTATTTATTTATTTATTTTTAATGAATCCCTTCCTGCTTTCTTCCACTATATCACTTTAACATCATGATGATACAGGATGCTGCAAAACAAAACAAAACCAATCTACAGCCTAACCCCCGAGCACATTTTCAGCACCTGCGCCAAATTCTGCTGTTGTATTTGGTTTGTTTAATTATGTACAGTGTGGAAAATAAACTAAATAACCAACATGTATCCATTTCATGCTGATTTGAACTCAGAAAATAGATTCATGTAATCATAATATACTCCATTATAAGATGTCATTATACAGGATTAAGCAGGGTTAATCTACGATCATAATCGTCAAAGTAAATGGGCTAAAGAAAAATAAAAAGATCTAACCCAGGATACACAATCGAAATATGAGATAGGAACAACAAGGCAGGCTTTGGAAAAAGTAAGGGAAACACTGAGGGTTTAAATACACAAACTAATCAAGAGACAACAAGAAACAGGCGAGCACAATCAGGGAAACAAATCAATGACAAGATAGGGGAAGAGAAAGAACAATCTGACAATCTGGAGGTGTGCATGGATCCAAATGGTAGCTTGGGATTCATGGGAAGATTGTCCAAATCAGGTGTGTAAGATTGCAGTTACTAGTTGTACCATTGTGCATGTAGTTGTACTAGTTGGACTGGACAACTCAGATGTTAAGATCAGATGTTTAAGGTACTCAAGGTAAATGGTAAATGGTGCACTTATATCTAAAGCTCTTTACACTGTATCTCATTAAACACATTTATTCATTTATCAGACGCTTTTATCCAAAGCGACTTACAAATGAGACACACTCACACACCAATGGTAGCAGAGCTGCATGCAAGGTGCTATCTTAGGGTTCAGTGTCTTTCCCAAGGACACTTCAGCATGGGATTACCCGAGCCGGGATTCGAACCACCAACCCTACGATTAGTGGATTAGTGGACAACCCGCTCTACCGACTGAGCCACAGCCGCCCGTATGTCCATCGGGAGCAACTTGGGGTTCAGTGTCTTGCCCTAGGACACTTCTGTATGTGGAGTCACATGGGCCAGGAATCGAACCGCCAACCCTACGATTAGTAGACAACCCGCTCTACCACCTGCGCCACAACCGCCCAGGAAGGTCAAGTCAGTTTTCTATACCTGATATGTCTGTTCACCTTTATATTCCATTGGGTTAGGATAGCTAGTTGTCCTTCCACCCCCTAATCTTTATTATCCCCTACATAATATTTATTTCCACTCCTTCTGCACACACACATACGTATATGCCACCTGGAGCGTCCCTAAGCGCGTGAAGTTCTTGTGTATATCTTTTGCCACATTTATTGTACTTCCGTACAGTCACTGAAACCAAAAGCACTTATTTAATGTATTTTCAAAGAATTCCTTATTACCGTTGTATTGCTATTTTTACTTTAGCAAGACATTTATCTCTAAAAAGTGAACAGAACAGGAACTTTCCGTAATCCTGTATAATTGATGGTTTAATATCAAGGTTCAGAAGACACACAGCTTAGCAGATGAAGGGTTTAATAGCAGTATGAACACCCCTGTGATGCAGTTCAGCAGCAGGTTATTGTTGTTTGGCTGGATTTTTATTTTATTTATATTTTTTACCCTCGTGATTCTCTGTAATGGTTCTGAATGCTGCCTAACAATCTTTTAAGTGGTGTAAGATGACCTGCAGTTAGTTTAGGATTAAACCGTGGAGCTCTATGATGTCTGATTGATTTACATTACTGTGTTCACTGAGCCTTAATGTTAGATGGAGGCTAACAGAGCATGAAAGGGCCCGGATGCCCATATGTTCCTTCTGAGCTTTCTCAGCCTGCTAATGAGCCGCTGCATTTATTACAACTAGTTATATGTGTTACGGTTACCTATTTATATCACCGTCAGAGTACATTTTCAGCATGCGTTTTGGCATGTGTTAAGAGCAAAAAATGTGGACCATTTGGACTCGCTCGATTCGGGAATACTGGTCTGAACAAAGGAAATTCAAGTCAGCTAGCAGTAACAATAATTGCGGACCTTGATTAGACTACCGTATTTTCCGCACTATAAGGCGCACCTAAAAGCCTTAAATTTTCTCAAAAATCGTCCGTGCGCCTAATAATCCGGTGCGCCTTATGTGTGGACTGAGTTCCAAAATCTGTAAAAATGTGCAACTTTGGTTGGCGTAACAACCATATGCGCCTTATAATGCGGTGCGCCTTATATATTGGTCAAGTACAGAAATAGACCACATAATTGAGACTGCGCCTTATAGTGCGGAAAATACGGTACTTAAAGAAGATATACTGCTGATTGTAGAACGAATAAAACAATTTGAGATGAGCTTGTAGAGGAAAAAGAATCAACTTCAGGGTGGGAACATTGACTCTGCTTCATCACACCATCTGCTTGTTGACTATTTCCTGTAGCAGCATGCTAATCAGATCCATGTGGATTCATTTGATTTGTCTTCCAACGGATTAAACACCAAAGTAGCGGTGTTGCAATTAAATAAATAAATAAATAAATAAACAAATAAAGTCACAACTGAAATCAAGAATGTGCTGAGTTTAACCTGTAGTGTGTGTTTGTATTGGCACCCTGTCCAGAGTGTACCCTGCCTTGTGCCTGATGCCCCCTGGGATAGGCTCCAGGTTTCCCCGGGACCCTGAAAAGGAGTAAGCGGTATAGCCACAATATTTCATATTGAACCATGTTGAAATACATTCGCAATGAAAGCCACGGCATTCAGAAAGGAAGTGGACAGTAGGCCAAGACACATAATGTGACGTCATCATAACGCGCAAAGGCCTCTTCCATTCATGTGCGTTGAACATGAGTACAGTTAAAAGTCTTATTTACCAACAAAGTAAGCAGCAAAATTAAGCATCGAGGGAAAAAAAAATGTGTCGTTGTTGTTTTGTTTGTAGTTTTTTACTCGTTTGCCTGATGCTCTTTATCCAACGTGGCTTCCATTTCAGACAGGATACAGCTGTGCAGATGAGGGTTAAGGGGCTTGCTCAGGGGCTCAGCAGTGGCAGCTTGGCAGTTCCCACACTCCCCATCAGCTCTTTCAGCTCATGACCGAGTTATTTTGCATTTAGTAATGTAGCGGATCAACATTCAGGCAGATCAGCCGAGGGTTAAAGTCCTTGCTCAAGGGCCAAACAGCTCGTTGGTGCCAAGATTCAAATTCTCAATCAGCAGTCCATAATGCTTATCGACTGAGCCAGTGCTGCCGGATAATTCCTCTTGCAGGATGTTGGGTTGCTCTTGGCTGCTCTCTCATCTGGGTCGTTCGGTCATACTTATCTCGTCATCCTGATCAGAAATACTGGACTGTTCAAAGACTTTGTGTCCCACATTTCATATGGCATTGACATGTGCTAGCATGGCATTCAGCACACATGGTCGGCTTTTCAGAGAGATTTCCAAAAGTCTGAAGCATTCAAACAGTGTTTGCACTCCTGAGATTAATTTTTCTTTCTTTTTTTCTTCTTCTCTACAGCCTACTACTTATCATGATGTTCACAGGATGACACACACATACTTTTTTCTCCTTTTCTCCTTAGATACATGTGAACTGTTAATGAAAAATCTAATCTAGTTGGTGTTATTACTTTCTTTAAAGCGGCTGTAGACAGTCTGTCGCCGCTCTTTTTCACGCTCGCTTCAAGCTAAGAAGAAAAAAAACAGCATAGTGTCATGGTTTTGTCCTGAAGAGGTCGGAAATCTTAAAGATACAGCTTTACTTCTGTACAAAGCTCGTTCGGAAAACATCATCCATCCATCTATCTTCTATACCGCTTATCCTTCCTTCAGGGCCTATCTCGGGGAGCATCAGGGACGAGGTGGGGTACACCATAGACAGGGTGCCAATCCATCGCACACTCACACACCCGTTCATACATTATGGACACTTTGGACATGCCAATCAGCCTACCATGCATGTCTTTTGACTGGGGGAGGAAATCCCCGGAGAGCATGCAAACTCCACCCACACAGGGCCACTGTGGGAATCGAACCCCCAACCGTGCTAACATGACCATATCATGACCATATCAATTTTGTTTTCATATTTAATCCTTATATGTGGAACGTCCACCATACAACTTCATATGAATGAGCTGTTACTATAGAAACGATAATGTATTAGAACGTGTGGATTAATATAAACCTGTGATTTGCAGCTGCACTACTGTCAGAAGATGAATCAACACCCAGCCGACATCCAGAATTCAACTGCGCAGTGGTATAGGAATGACTTTGACTTGCTGTATGGTTTCTCTATGAACCTCTCTCCCCCAACCCCACACACACACACTCAGGTCAGAACCGCAGCGAGCAGGCTCTGATAAAGCGCTTCAGAGATGATGGGGTACGCTACAAAGCCAAGCTGATTGGAATCGACGACGTGTCCGCGGCACGTGGAGACAAACTCTGCCAGGACTCCATGATGAAGCTGAAGGTACGGCTCGGTGAAGAAAACCGCGGTTCGTGAAGCGTTAACATCAGAACGAATGAACGCTTGAGTTTCACTGCCATGTTCACGTGTGAGCTTTAAAATTAAAATCATGCATTCCCACAGAGTTTAAGTCCTGATGATCTCCTAAAAAGACAAAGAAGTCTATAAATTGCACGTCGTTACGTGTTCCGTCGTGCTCCGAGAAAGAGCTTTGACATTTAAGTGAGGGTTTGATACGGCCTACCCGGCATCCCGCCCTCAGACCCATGCTGTTAATGGATGTGTTCGTGTGGAAAGAGCTGCTACTACAATAGCGCGAATCCACGGGCAGCCCGTCAACTGACGGCTGAAATTAATTCTTCCACGCTTTTTTGTTCCTCTGTCAGAACTTCAGCCATGCTCTGACAGGTCAGCTCATTAATGACAGCTTAGCTTGATCATATAGACACACCCTACAGACCGAGTGTGACTCTGTGAGCGTTTCTGAGAGTGTCTTGGAAGTTTGGAAACACTCAAGCTGAACGGCCTGTTCCTATTTTTATACCGCGAGATGATTCGCTGACGTTTCGCAGAATAACCCGAATGCTTTGATGAGCTAATAACCACTGTGGTGCTTTTGGGAAAGCATCCGGAAAGCTGCCAATTTACAGAAAAATAATAGGAGACATGGTGGAATATGCGATGTGTAACTTAAGCAATGCTTATAACTAACTAATGAGCAGGAACGGCTGATGTCACTCCTATGTGCTAGCAGAGCGAAGCCCCACTCTGTTCTTTTAAAGATAAAAAGACTTCAGTATAGGGTTTCATTGTTGGGTACACCCACATCAGCGTATATGAAAGGTTATTGTTTAACATATTTGATGTTCAGAGGAAACCAGTAGACCTATACAGACTTATATATCTCAAATGCTGCAGCCTAATCCACTTTAAGTGTGTGTGTGTGTGTGTGTGTGTGTGTGTGTGTGTGTGTGAGCGTGAAAGAACTTGCCGCACATCATTTTTATTATGCCGCTGATGAGACCTCATGATATTGATTATTTATTGATCTGTTAATGTAATATCACAACCAAACGTCACTGCTAAAGAGTGAAAGTTTCCTCTTTCATACATGTCTTGCTTTTCTTTCGCTTGTTCTTCATCCTTATCTTTTCCCACAGGGTATTGCTGCATCGGCCCGATCCAAAGGAGAGCACAAGCAGCGCGTTTTCTTAACCGTCTCCTTCAACGGCATCAAGATCTACGACGAGAGATCCGGGGTGGGTCTTGACTGCTTTCATGTCGGCAAAGATGGAGTCACATGACTCGGTCCTTTCGCAAATCTGTGTAGAACGCACTATAAAGATTTAAAAACGTTTAGAAAGCTCTCGGAACAGGTCGTAAGCAATGAAGCTATTTTACTGGTTATCGTAAGGGGTACCGAGCTGGTATCCGGCCTACTGCCCAATTTTCAGTAAACTAGTGTTTGTTGATGTAAAAATTGAAACTCAGATGGTTTTACTTTTGCATATTGTGACACATCGGACATTGGGGGGGGGGGGGGGGT
>JAFFST010044827.1:13314-24837 GCA_022414735.1 Noturus placidus | reverse complement strand
CCTCGGGATCCCCCAGTCAGAGCTGGTTAATGTTGCTCAGGAAAAGGAAGTTTGGGGTTCCTTGCTGGAGCTGCTACCCCCACGACCCTATTACGGATAAGCGGTTGAGGATGGATGGATGGATGGTTAAGGGTCGTTCAGATGGCTTCCTAAAGGGCTTCTACTCTGAAGAATGCGTTATGGTGCTAGACCGACCCGCTAGTTTTGCCATGTTAGTATGTAGTGTATTTAACTGAATCCTTATATAGGATCACTTTAATATATATCGGGATATATTATTTTTGGCTGTATCCTTTTACGTATATGAGCTAACTACATTTTTTTTTTTCTAGATGGTGGATGAAAACAGAGTGAGCAATGTAGTTAGTGGCTAACATTGTGGGTTCCCCAATGAGTCAGCAGTAATTCGATGAAGACAAAGTAGAATTTTGATCCGATAGGGTTAATAAGACTTAATTAAAGCCCACGTGGATACGATCATGAATTATGTATGAGATATAGTCACGCTTAAAGGGAAAGGGTTTAGAAACACCTCATTTGAGCTTTAAAATATTAATCTGGATTTGAAGCTCGCTGGACTGGGTCCAGTTTCATTAAGAGTAACGATGGCTTCCCTGGCTAGGACTCTCTCTTAGCATGATGTACTGCTTTCCTTCTCCAGGCTGAAAGCCACATAGCTCAGGCGTCCTTGCATCCTCATTAATCACAGTTAATTAGCCCAAACTCCAGCGTTTTTCTCTCTCTCTGTTATTAGCCGTCATTATAGTAATCAGTAAAACCACTCATTTAATCCTGGTCATTTCACTGTGGATGTTGTCGTAATGGACATTGTCAACCCACAGGTATTACAGCATCACCATTCTGTGCACGAAATCTCCTACATCGCCAAAGACACCAGAGACCACCGTGCCTTCGGCTACGTCTGTGGGAAAGAAGGAAACCACAAGTTTGTCGCCATCAAGACGGCCCATTCAGTGAGCTGCCATGTTTTTCTTATCTAACAGAGTTAAATCGTTGTTTTTTTTGTTTTGTTTTAACCCCCCTTTGCCATCTCTAGCTACCGGTGTGCTATTATTAGCTCGAGGCTTTGTTGGTTCTTTTAGCCTGGGTCTGATTTAATGATTTAATCAAAATGCAGATGTGTTTGTTGCTCAGTATTGGTGCCCTACATACTCCAAATCTGTTTAACAGGGGTGTGCTGTTTTTGTTTTCCTCTCTTATAGTATGAGTCATACAGTACATCTGTCCAATCCAATAGTAACTCTGCATCGTAACACCACCATGCCCATTGATTATTTCCCTTATAACAGTGAAACACTGTTTTATTCCTTACTTTATTATGGACAAACCTGTGCTTAAAGGCAATGCGGAAAACATAACACAGGGTTCATGTATACTGTATTTTCAACAAATAAATCAAATCAACATGACGTTGACCAGTTGTATGCTGACGGGGCTGAAGAAAGCTCCAGATGACATTTGACCGTTAATTGATTACATGAAGAAATGAAGAACCTGTTAAAGACAATTACGAAAGAAAGACTGTTCTGAGATGTACTGCCAAACACTAAAATGGTATTTAGAGAAAAAAACAAAAACCCCTGAGAAAACCATAACGTATAAAGATGGTCCCTTCGGCACGATGCTCTTATCCACACTCTGCTTCTTTTCCGTAGGCACAGCCTTTGATTCTGGAGCTACGTGACCTCTTTACACTCATCTATGACCTGAAGCAGAAGGATGAAGGAGAGAAGAAGGCACAAAAAGCAAAGCACTGCGAGCAGGCTGTTTATCAGGTTCAGACGATTTAAAGAGTGCTTCATTCAGCCGTGTTATTAATGACTAGAAAAACCTTAAATGTCAACTTGAATGTCGAGCTTAAATACTATACGGGCTGAGATCTTTTGAGATGTTCTTAAAGCTTATGTTTTAGAATCCACCTTCTTTATCCCACTGTGTGTCACAGACGATTCTCGAGGACGACACTGATGACCCAGTGTATCAGGTAATCGCAGTCTTTTGTTACACAACCTGAGATTACATATCACTGAATCAGAGAGACCCAACTGCAGCACTGCACAGTTCAGTGTTTTCCCTACCAAATCATCTCGAGATCCAAAACGATGCAGTTTTGTGTACTCTTACAGGACTGGAGCTGGTTCCCGTCATTTTATGCAAATTCCATGGTTTGTTTTAGCTTTACGTCCACCGTTCGGCTATATTTAGTGCATTTTCATTAGACGACCACTTGAGTAGTTGAATTTTCCTGATGCCTTATACTTTTATTTTTTGTTATAGAGTGTACATCAATGTGCGCTCATGTACTGGTAAGAGCTGGGAAGTGTCAGCCAGTGCACTTTGACCTTTACTCTTGAAACCCCAGTGCTCTATCACTCGAACTGAATACGAACTGTGACTTCACTGTTGTACCTTAAATGTAGACACTCTGCAAATTTTAGTTTCTCTCATGAACTATCATATTTTCTTTAAGGAATATTTATATGAACAGGGCTAATATAATGATTTTTGGGGAGAATTCTAATCATTTCCTGTGTGCCATTAATTTAGTTCTCTTTATAGGAAAAACAGTTCAGCTTAGAATACAAGTATAGAGATTATAGAGAAGGCAATTTTCCTAGAACTCAGACAGTCTGGTCCCTCTGGTATTGTTCTTCTGCCAGCCAGAGATAACACATCTTTGGCAGTTGGTCCAACTCTGCACAGGGCCTCCAGCACTGGATTATACGGCGTACAAGGTGTTTGGACCTTTGAAGATCCTTTGAAGAAGCCTTTGAAGATCTGGGGCACCTCCCCAATGACAGGCAGCACATAGGAGGGCTGCCACCATCCTTAATAGAGTCGGACTGATACATTAGACAAGCATGTCCATCATGTGTGCAGCGGTTTTACCTGGAGGAGCCCATGCAGTCTGCCATGAGAGGGGAGAAAGCTCCTTGACTCCTCGTATTTAGAGGTGGACAGCTTCAGGACAGCACTTAGCATAGTCCACTACCAGCTTGATATACTTATGTCCCCCTTACCAATCGCAACAGTCATCCACCAGCTCCGTGTTAATATGTGTGCTCAAAGGGTATCTACAACTATTGGGAGTTATATGAGTAGAGCTGGCATGGGTGGCCATTGAGGGGTTTTGGTGATCTCGCTCTGGAGTATCTTCACTGGGTTTATACGTCAACATTGGGTGCCTAGGAGTGTTTAGTGGCTTACATTGGGCTTGAAGAGAAGTCAAAGTCTTGGCTCAACCCATTTTGTGGGATGTATAGGGTTTAGAACATGGAGGAAACCATCCATTGCCATGTAGGCCCAAATATAGCCAGATATTAATGACACGCTTCTTGCACTTTCTTGACCCTCAGAAGTTTGTTAGTGCTGGAAAGTGCTTCAACATCATCTGTCAGCTGTTTTTTTTTTGGTGAGCAAGATCTGCCTTGTCGGTCAGGGTTCTTGACCTCTGTGAGATCTGTGTGTGACCTTGAACATGCTTCCAACTCTTACATAATTGCAGCTGCTGTATAGATATTTCTACAAAGTCTGTTACACTACACTAGAAGATGCACCTTGAGTATGTAACAGACCAATGCACATAGAGGAGAACCAATTCCCACATATGAACCAACTTCACGAAGAGAACCTTTTTTTCTTAATTGTGTGGAAGTAAGGAAAGTTTCGAGTAGGTGTCAGCTCATTGCCAGTTGTCATTTTGGTGAAGAGGCCCTTGTACATTCTACCAGGCTCCTGGCTATATTGTCTCACCAGTTCTAAATTTAATCTCACTGCCAAGACCATGAACCACAGCTGTGTCTGTGTTTCCAAGAGGAACATGGGAATGATAGCTAGTTGAGTGCGAAAAGGAGTAGGGGAAAATTGTATACCCTTTTTTCTCATTCAAGAATGAGTCTGCTAGTTGGTTCTCAGGAGTGTTTGTTTTGCATGCTGGCAGTGTCACTGTCCTTTGTGCCAAGCATATTTTGCCTCATTTCCAAGAGGAAGTGGTATCCCATTTTGCAGGCCTGGCCTCATGGAAATTCTAAACAAAATTTGATCAATATTTTCATTTGAATCACTTTTAATATAAAAATCTACTTTTATACTTTGAGCCACACCTCCTACCTGATCCTTACCTGACTTACCGGCAACTAGCACTTATTTTAGCAATGAGGTTCGGTGCTAACACACACTTCCTCTGAGACACATAGCATCAGCCAGCTGCAGCATTTCAAAATGCTTTGAATTTAAATTTTGCTTTCTTGGACTCCAGGCCACTGCTAGCTATGGCATGGTTTGGTTTTGAAAAACAGTCTCTGATTGACAGACTTTTATGTATTTATTGTCTATAGCGGAGGTCTTCAACAGGGGTTCCGCGACCCCTAGGGGGTTCGTCGAGGTACTGCATGGGGGTCGTGAAAGTTTTGGTACCAGTTTGATATAACACAATTTCATACAATATATATAATTAGTGGGTCCCCGCTCCATCTCACCATAAGTTTGGGGGTCCTTGACCTGGATAACGTTGAAGACCCCTGGTCTAAAGTATTTTTCAAGTATTCTGTTTGGGCCACTCAAATACTATGCTTGGTCTGCCAGTTGACCAACCTTGTGGTCAACTGGCAACTAGGTCAACCCAACTAGGTTAACGCTGTGGTCAACTAGGTAAAAAAAAAAAAATCGTGCTCTTGGATAAACTGTCCCTTTATAGCTACAATAGAACCATGTTTATGGCAATGAAGAGCTTTTGTTGTGGTAGACCCTAAGATTAATCTTTTCAGCATGTTGGCTTATGCCTCCCCAATATTAAATTATATCTGACCGGCTACCTGTGTGGCCCCACCCACTCTTTTCTCCTTCTCTTACTCTCTCTTTTCCTGCTGTAGTACATTGTGTTTGAAGCCGGACACGAGCCGCTCCATGGCCCCCAATCAGAGGAGAGCATTTATCAGGTATAACGACAAGTCCCACCCCCTTTTACCCCTGTCTAGCCCCATTTTAAAGTCATAATGGTGTAGAGGAGGGCTCTAATTTATTACAGTGAGGCAGATTGTAAAATATAACACATTGGAATAATCTTGGCACGGTTGATATGTTTTTAATAATAAAGACGGAGCTGTGGTTTAATTGATGTGTTATGACTTTTAGGTCCCAACGAGCCAGCAGAAAGAAGGGGTCTATGATGTTCCAAAACGCCATTTTATGACTGTAGGTGCTTGTATTGTATCGCCAGCCTTCCCCATTTCTAAAGTCCCTCCAGCAAACCTCTCTCCAAAGATCTCGGCTAACTGAGCACTCTTTCCGTTCCACTCAATAGACACAGGAACATATTGCATATTATCTTCTAGAGTGCAGTCCAATGCAGAAAAAAAAAAAAAACCCAATCTAATGCACCAACTGAAATATTGATTTAACTCAAGCGTCGAGCACTTCATGTTTGACTCATAAGAGTTTAGATAAGGGAAAACGCTAAACTGTGTGCTGCTGTGGTCCTCCAGGACTGCGCGTTCATTACACTGCTTTCTTATCTCGCAGACTTGCAGTAAAGACGTGAACTGGCTTTATTTCCTTTGATTTATTTGCTTTTCTGGCTTTCACGAGAGGTTTGGTGTTGGGACTCTGTCTCTGTGTGGTTGCATTGCATGCCATTAAGTATTACGTTTATGCCATAAAGCTCTAATCACTATGTAAATATGTGCCTTGTAAAAGTCTCACTATTCAGAGCCATTTTCATCATCTTACTGAAACTTTATACCAAAAACATTTGCAAATCTTCAAGACCAGTGAACAGAGCTTTGCTGCATCAGTTGAATGAATTCATGAATCTGTCACTAGCTCTCTATTTCACAAAGTGTTACTGCATGCCTGGAGCTTTTTGAGTGCTTTGAATATCGATATGCTCGTTAGTTTCCCTCCTTCCATCACTAAAACTCTTCTATCACAATATATATATCGATTCTTGGATCAGTCCAAACATCTCAGGTCCCAGAGCAGAGAGGATTACGAATCAGGGATGGACAATTCGCTGGCATTTTTTTTTCTTTCTTTCTTCACTTATTCAACAAGGAAGCAAGCTCTACTCCCTATTGACTTTTGCAAATGAAATTCATTTGATTTTGTTTGTTTGAACACAAAACCTGGGTTGGTTTATATTAGTTCTGTGGCATTTTGTGCTGCCAGGCTAGCTTCTCAAAATCTCAGAAATATTAATGTTTACACATGCCCTGGAAACAACATGGCTCTGTAAAATGTTGATCCGAATGTATGATTACAGAACCATATACTGCTTAACTTTACAGACAGGAAGTGCAGTTAGGAATGCTGCTATTTATGAGAGGTTTGGTGAAATAGGAGACTAAAGTTTGACTTGTTTACAAACCCTAGTGTTTTTTGTGTGGTGTGATTCTATAGTGCTTGTTTGGTTTCCCTTCATTGATAAAAATCATGCTGTTGTGTCATCCCAGTGAAGCTGCTACTGCCTACTGTATATACAGTATGTGCTATGGTTAGATGTTTGACAGTGAACACTCCGACATGCCATCACTGATTAACGTTGAGCATATACATGAGCATATTATTGTCAGTCATGTATAAATCTAACCGTTCAATTTCTTTCCATCGTATTCGCTTCCATGTTGGACTTCCTCCAGAACATCAGTCAGTTTGAACTGTTTGGTGACATGGCCACTCCTCCGGACATTGTATCTGTAAGTGATTCTCAACACAACCCTTCGCCAACACAATTATGAATGGAGGCAAAGAAATAACTCTGCTGTGTATTCTGCCATTGGGGCCTTGTATAACTTGACCAGGATGGTTCTACTTGGAGTTTTCACTTTTTAAGTGAAAGAGTAGGGGCGCACTGTGGCTTAGTGGTTAGAATGTTCACCTCACACCTCCAGGGTCGGGGTTTGATTCCCACCGTGGGCCTGTGTGTGCGGAGTTCTCCCCGTGCGTCGGGGGTTTCCTCCGGGTACTCCGGTTTCCTCCCCCAGTCCAAAGACATGCATGTTAGGCTGATTGGCGTGTCTAAAGTGTCCGTAGTGTATGAATGGGTGTGTGAGTGTGTATGTGATTGTGCCCTGTGATGGACTGGCACCCTGTCCAGGGTGTACCCCGCCTTGTGCCCCACGCTCCTTGCGATAGGCTCCAGGTTCTCCGTGATGGACCCTGATGGAAAGGATAAGCAATATAGAAGATGGATAGATAGAATATAGAGTGCTCCATGAGTCTATAATTATAATGTAAAAACATTTGTCACTAATATGCATTTGTAGAACAGTGAGTCATTGATTATTGTATTGAATTCGAATGAAATGGACTAGAATGGTCTGATTCTCAGATGCCTGCATCACCTGCTAATACCCTGGACCCCGGGCGACGACGGCATCAGCGCCACCCTGAGCTCTTCACACACTTCAGCCCGCCTGCCATGCCTTCAGGTAACACACTGTCCTCACAGGTGTGAAAGTCGAAAGCAAGAGGCGCAATAGTCACAAAGCATTACAATGAATTCATAACATTTGATTTACATTTACATTTACATTTATTCATTTAGCAGATGCTTTTATCCAAAGCGACTTACAAATGAGATATATTTGTATGGCACACCTACCATACTGTACTCGACACATTTGATGTGACGAGTACAGTATTAATCATTAAACTACATTTCATAACAAGGGTCGCTACCTTAAATGTAAAGCGTGCTGTTATGGGAATATAAAGATGGGGTGGTGTGATGTGTCCCGATGTGAAATGGAGTTACTATCACCCCAAAGTTGATTATTTTCTAATTACAGCATGTCCTAAAGACTTTTTTCCCCCTTCCACCACAGCGATTTGCCCACATCTGATCTCTTCCTCCTCTCTGTCTTTTTTTCCTTTCTGTCTGTCCTCTCTGTCTATTCTTAATCCATTCCCTCTATGACCTGTCTGTCCCCATTTTGTCCCACATATCTGTTCCATCTCTCCCCATCTGTCCAATCTGCCTCCTCTCTTGGCCATCCCTTCCTTGTCTCTCGACTCTGTCTGTCTCATTACTTTCCTGTCTCATCACTCTCTGTCTGTTTTCTTCCTGTCCAACCATCCCCACAGGCTACATGACGATGGGTGCAGTGCCGGCCGCTCACTGGGCTCAGCAGTCCTTCGCGGCTCCGGCAGCTCCACTGGCGTTTGGTGTTCAGGCTCCTCTGCAGGTTGCTCAGGTTCTTCCTGGAGGGCAGCCAGTGATCTGGGGCCAGGCCAACCTGTTCCACTCTCCCGGCCCAGGCCAACAACAGTGGGCCTTCGTACCAGCTGGCACCCTGTTTCAAGGCCTCGTTCCCTTAGCGGCCATGCGTCCTCGCATGTCTACACCGTCCACTCCATCCTCGACCATCACTAGCCCCCAGCATGCAGCTGAATCCAGAGATGCCCCAAGCAGTAACCCTGCTGACACCAGTGACCCACATGCGGTGATGGGAGGAGCCACACAGCCTGGCGAGAAGCAGGAAACTGAGGCCTGTAGTGAAGATCTTGATCTTTCCCAGCTGAGTTTGACTCCGGGGTCGTCGCCGTCCACTGCAGAGTCTCGTACGTAAGCCACACAAGAACCGCTTGTTATCTGGGTCAAGCAAATTGCTCCTCGTGGACTAATTAACTAAAATATCCCAATCCCATGATCTTTAGAAGAAATCCTCACTCACTCTAATATTAATGATTATTTCAGAACTGATTTTAAACCCGGTAACAAGCACGGCTAATGGAAATGAGCCTGTTTCACTTTCCCACAGCTGCCACACCTGCTTCCCAGGAGGACGACATGACCTTGACCTCAGACCCCCATAAAGATCTCTCTGTCATGAGAACAGAGAACAAAGAGAGCCATCTTAAAGAGCCTTCTCCCAAAGGTGTAACAGAGCAGAGCATCAGCCAAGATGTGGCAGAGGAATCGGTAATTAGATCATTATTTGGGTCACATTTTTCACTGTTTTTGCAGTGTACTTAATGAAGCGCATAACACTGTAGAACCACCAGGAAACTTCGAACAACAGACAAAAAGCCTGGGTGTTAAATCAGCTTTATTTATCGGACGTGTGACCGGGCTTGTGACTTCTTCACACCTGGCTTTACTGAACTGACTCACTTGATATTGTTTTATATCTTTTTTTTTCATAAAATTTTCTATTGATATAAAGAAAAAATATATAGAAATGTGGTCAAATTATGTCCATGATTTAACAACACACTCTCCTTTCTGTCCTCTCTTGCTCTCAGTGTTCCAGCTCCCAAATCCCCAGCAGCTGTGAGACGGCAGAACTCAGTCCCACTCCACACCAATCAGACGCTTAGGAAATCCCAGCTCAGCTTCACCCCCACTCTGGGTCTCTACTTTTCTATTGTTCTCTTTTCTATCCTAAAGTCTCTTCTTCACTTATTATAATTCAAATAACTCTACAGCAGCCACATTGCTTAAACTATAGACATTACTGATATCTATCCAATCAGCCAATCGTCATCTCTCCAGTCACAAAGCCTGTCATTAATCCATCCATCCATCCATCCATCCATCCATCCATCTTCAACCGCTTACTCCTTTTCAGGGTCACGGGGAACCTGGAGCCTATCCCAGGAGGCATCGGGCACAAGGCGGGGTACACCCTGGACAGAGTGCCAGTCCATCACAGGGCACAATCACATACACACTCACACACCCATTCATACACTACGGACACTTTAGACACGCCAATCAGCCTACCATGCATGTCTTTGGACTGGGGGAGGAAACCGGAGTACCCGGAGGAAAGCCCAGACACACGGGGAGAACATGCAAACTCTGCACACACATGGCCCCGGCGGGGCTCGAACCCTGGACCCTGGAGGTGTGAGGCAAACGTGCTAACCACTAAGCCACCGTGCGCCTGTCATTAATATCTGGCTATATTTGGGCCTGACACTCACCAGTACCATCCGGCAATACTCTGGTCTGGGTCTATATGGCAATGGATGCTTTCCTCCATGTTCTAAACCCAATACATCCCACAAATAGGGTGGAGCCAAGACTTTGACTTCTCTTCAAGCCCAATGTAAGCCACTAAACACTCCTAAGCACCCAATGTTGACGTATAAGTCTAGTGAAGATACTCCAGAGCGAGATCACCAAAACCCTCAATGGCCACCCATGCCAGCTCTTCTCATGTAACTCCAGCCTGTGCCCACTGTAGCCTCAGATACCTGTTCTTGGCTGGCCGTAATCAAACCCTAAGCATTTTCAACAGAATAGAAATAGCTGATTGTTGATATGCAATTATAAAATCAGTCAAAAAAAGCATGTATTTCTAATATTACGTTTAAATTTGCACTAAAAACATGTTTCAATAATCCTCTACAATGCCCCTGTATATCAAAATATAACTTATTGTAATCGTTATTCTTTTTCTACATGGCTTATTTCCATGGAGCGTGCCAAAAATAGTTACACCTCTACTACTCACCACTAAGGACGAAACGAACAATCGGACGGACACGTGGTCTTTCTGTTTCTCCAGAGCAATAAACCCAGCCAATAAACAGTGTGGTTTCTCAAAGCCCAGTGCGCTGTTTAGATCCTCACACCATGGTCAAGCCAGTATCACTTTTATTCAAGATGTCATTGGGAAACTGCTGGCTGATTGATTTTGTCCCAACTCAGCATTTGTGCTTCATTAATAAATCGTACTGGTTTCATCTCAAAGCCAAGCTTTTCTCAGTTCACAGAGGCAACATATTGGTATCCCGGCACTCGCTGAACCCTGTGGGTGTTTTTCTGTTCTTCTCCACGTCTATTTTTCGCTGCATGTGTGTCTGGTTGTAAACAGCATTACTTTTTTTCTCCTCTGCACTTAGCTTTGAATCATAGCTTTAGAACCATGAGCACACCAGCGTTTCACTCGTTCCACAAGATTCTGGAAAAACTTCAGACATAAGGGTGTGCGATCGTACATTTGAAATACATATTACATATAATCAATTAAAGGTATGTGTAATTCGTTTCAATTTCCAAATGTTTGCACACCCTTCAGTGTGAAATTGTTTTCGAAATGTCAGTAAACTGTGCTTAAATCTCATGAGAAGCAATGCTTTACATCCTATATATATATATATATATATATATATATATATATATATATATATATATATATATATATATATAGCGTCTAGACTGTTGAGTTTCTACGCTGTAATCATACTGCACTGCACCACTCCTGTATGTTTTTTTCAGTACCTGTCATGCTAATGCTAACGAAAACATCAACACGTCACTGCCATCTTCTGGTCACATGCTTCACTGCATCTATTCTTGAGAAGGAGGAAGATTAGTTGCACACAATATGATTAGTTTTACATGTAGAGCATGAAGGGTGTGTGTTTGACTAGGGTGTGTGTTTGTTCCTGCTATTTTTGGTTCCCTAATTCGTCCTTTTTTTTTTTTTGTCTCAGTAGCTGCCAAGTTCTGGATTGAGATGCGAAGGAGGAAACCCCTAAAGCCGGGGGGGG